>LUGF01041138.1:23571-61497 GCA_001625245.1 Calycopis cecrops | reverse complement strand
CCCCCCCTTTCTTCTCCCACCTCCATAGGCCATTGTTTAATATTTATTTTAATACTAGCTGCGACCCGCGGTCTCACTCGCGTAAATTTCGATCCCGTGAAAAATAGAAAATCATGCCATGGCATCCCATAGGACCATTTTTTCGGGATTAAAACTATCCTATATGTTAATCCAAGTTAATATCTATGTGTGTGCCAAATTTTATGAAAATCGGTTCTGCAGTTTTTGCGTGAAGAAGTAACAAGCAAACAAACATACAAACTTTCGCATTTCTTGCATTAGGTATTCGAAAACATCTGTATTTTTCCTGTATCGCTCAAGGTAATGGACGTACCCCTTGACCCTCACGTGCCCCCGGGGACCCACTAATTAGTAAATACTGTTCTAGGTCAGACTTAAGTAAGTGGACGGCGAAGTTTACCGTTCCCTCTGTCCGCCATAACTCACGGGGCCTGAAACGTCGGTAATTACACGACATGCGGGCCGGAGAGCTGTGGCATGTCGCTGTCAAAAATATTCTAATGGAAGTTATATGCCTGCGTGTATACAAGGTGCTTCTTACTTTGTACAGACGAAACTCGTCGAAAGTAACTTTCATGGCCCATGAAATAGACATTTATTTTTAAATGTAAGGGAACAGACAACAAGTCGGGGCCTTTCAATGAATACTGACGCCAATAGACATTCGCACAATTGTTAGACAAACATGCTACCCTCTTCTCTGATACAAATCATCGTAGCTATATGCATTGGTAAAGAGATTTTTTGGGGTTTTAAGCGAATTTTACTGTTACTCATAAATATTGTGCAGATGTGTTTAATATTATCACAGCTTATTAGCAGATTTTCGTGCTGTTTGTGAGTTTCCGTTGTACCATAAAAAGGGACGTGGACAGAGGTGTGTAGGCGATGGTGGTTTTTTTTTTTTTAATGGTATAGGGGGGTAAACGAGCAGTTGTAGTCATTTTCATGACTACCGACGCCCATAGACATCTGCATAGAGACTATACAGATGCGCTGCCCCCCTTTCTCCTCCCACCTCCATGGGCCACCGGCTACTTACACACCGCACGAAACGCGACAGCACAGCTGTCACTTCACGCCGGTCTCGTGTAAGCGAGAGGTACCTCCCCGGTCGTGCCGGCCCAATTCGGCTGCATGCAAGCATACAGCGTGGCACTACCTCTTACTTTACCTTACTTGGTTATCAAAGATCTCCGACTGCTCGTTTGTTATATTATAATATTAAAAATAAGTCATTTAACTAGCTAACGTATTGTTAAATTACTAACACATCGCACCGACTAGGGAGATTGTAAAAAGTGACTGACTCGAATAGCCATGGTAAAAACGATGGTGTATTGACACGGACCATAAAAACTTAGTGCTACACCATAGACGCGACGTCATGAGCTATGGGTACTAACCCAATAGAACCTCCTTCTTAATATGGGTTTTTTGCCAACATAGCGAACATAAAAAACTTATGAAAAAAATAAACTTGTACTATTTGCGATGAAGCACATTTCACGTCTGAAGGATTGAATGGTATACAAGCGAGGGCGAACGAGCTACCGGTTGTCCTTCCAAGGCCACCAGATACTCACAAGCTGATCGTATAGATTTATACATTTATTGCTACAGTCTGGACCTTGAGCAGCTTTGCTGGATTTATCGGATGAAGTGTCGTCACACTCGTCTTGATATTGCAAGCGACATATTACATTTTTTTTCTTCGTATCTGGAACAGAGCAAAAAGCAGGAATAAAATTAGTTCACTGTTACTGTGTAGGCAGCGGCAGACTAAGATCGGGCTGGACCAGGGGTTTGAGGACCTTGAAGTTGAGAATGGGCCCCTTTTATGGGTACAAGCTAACGGGGCCCGAAGCTACAGCCCTAATCAGAATCCGGCACTGGATGTAGGTAGAAGAAAAAATTGTTCGTACAACTCTTCCCGCCACTGTCATTGTTTCCAAACTCAATAACAATAATACATCTATTTGTTGTTTGCGGTCACCAGCGGTGAAAAACTCCATTAAATTACTTTCAGAAATACGAAGTGCGCGCGATAACCACGGGGTATTGATGAATATACATTACTGAGACAAAGGCACGTGTGTGTGCATTAATTGCAGCACAGCACAGTTTACTGTGCCCGCCTGTGCCCGCCAGATGCACAGAGCACAGCTAACTAACCCGACATGGATATTGTTTCAGATCGCGGCTTCCGGGGGACCGACCGGCCGGGAGATGTGAGTGTTTAGACCGTTCATTTATAGTTATAGGAAAATAAAATAGGGTCCAAAAAAATTAGTAATAAAATACTTTCAAGTATCTTCACTTTGTTTGTCAATGCGGAGCCTTTATCTTTCCTTCTTGAAGTTTAAGAAGTAAATTTAAAAATTCAACACCAGCCATCTTATCCTACTAATATTATAAAGGCGAAAGTTTGCATGTTTGTTACTACTTCAAGCATAAATTGCTAAGCCGATTTTCATGAAATTTAACACACACATAGAGGGTAACTGGGATTAACACAGGATAGTTTTTATCCCGAAAAAATGTTCATACGGAATGCCATAGGATGATTTTCCACGATATCGAAATTTACGCGGGTAAAACTGCGCGGCGAATCTAGTTTATTATAACTCAAAGAGATAGTCTTGAAATTGTTATTTTTGGTTCTTTTTTTTAACTAAAACACGGACAGAAAATCAATAAGTTCTTTAACAATATAAATTTTCAATTGAACTAATTTAACGAATGGCATATGAACTATTCTAATTAGCGATATTTACACAATTTTATTCCGTGTGTGCGGAGATAACAAATACGAACAAACGGCACATCACATCACATGGTAGTGTATACTTTGGCAACGTTAGAGAACCGTTATGTTAGATAAAATACTTATTAGTAATATCTACTATGGCGACCTGTAGGTACCTACGACGTAACTTAGTATCAGTAGAAGAACTACAAACATTACAAAAGGGTGTACGAGGCAAGAACAAACGCTGTATACTTCATAATTATATTATATTATTTCACTACTTCCAATTACGGATTGAGAATGATTAATGATGATGATGATGATGTCTAAGAAATTCAGCAGATCGTGTGATGTGTGCCTTGACACAGAGTAAGATTTAGAAACATTTTCGCCGCTGGTTTATTGCGCAGATATTTATACAATATTCATTAACAAAGCATATTACAAGTGCCACACATACTCTGGTGCGTGTCAGAAGCCAGCATAGTTTATTTAGGCTTGTGTATAAATCAGTAGTACCTATAGTAGTAGTAGTTTTGAACTCATAAGTACTTAAAGGTTTTATTTAAGTTTAAGTCGGCTTAAAACTCGAGGAAATATATCTACTCAATGCTATGTTTCTATTAGAATCGGTCCACTGCTGATGAGGGGAGGCTTCTTTCAAGATAAGGCTTAGTAGAATCTAGTAAGACGTCATTTCATTGTTCTCCGGGCAGGAGCCTCTCTTTGAAATTGGTGACTATGCTATTTCGTGCGGTCTGTGAGCACCTGTGTGCAAAGGGTGATATGACCGTCTCTCCCTCTACCCTAATGCCCAGAACCATTAACAGCGTGGACTTTGACGGACATCAGTGATCATCAGACGGACCTATGACCCCGATACTGGTTTTTGAAGTACACACGAGTATTATATTAAGAGTAGAGGCAGTCAAAAATATATTTTGAATGGTTATGTATATGAATAACAAAAAAAGCTCAGAATAACTCGTATAATAGTCGTATAAGTAGCTCCAGAGAGATATTAAGAAACATTTCAGAAGCCATTTTCATTTCAACTACCAAAAATCGGACAATCCTTGATAACGACCATTTTGCCATACACAAATCTATTATCTTACCAATATTTTGAGTGAGTGTCTAAAACAAGGTACATTTTATAATCGTGCCACTTCTATTCCCCACCACACACTACAAAGTGTGATCACGAAGGATCCCATTAGTCGATAGAACAAGGAGCGCAATGAATTATGCATGTGTGTATCAATTACGCGCTTTGTCAATACACAACACATCCATAAAATAAAGCGCAACACACACTATCGATTTACGGCGCGTGTACCGCGATTAATATTCATAGCGACGCAGGGGCTTATTTAAATACATCTAGAAGCCTCTGTCTTGAGAGGTGACATTAAGGCTATACTCGATTTATTTTGCAGCTAAACCAAGGGTGTCTAGAGGTGAATAAGAAGTGAATTAATTATCTACATTAATTAATCTGAGGTTATAGAATAAGATATAAAAATATAAAAAAGGAAGGTAGGTACCAGAGGTCCGGGGAATCAAGACTGACGTACCATCAGCAGATTGACTCATTATCATGGCTAAAGAGTGAATGGCTAGGAGAGGACCAAAACAATAAAAACAGTGGTGTAACGATGTACCTGTGACGAATGGCATTCTTCTATGCTACCTGACGTATCCACCATCAAAAACAGCTAGCCTCAGATACACGGAAGAAATTGGCCGCGCCAAAGTCCACACCATAACACAGGATATAAATAATAATAATAATAATTAATTTATAGGCCTAGCTCCGCGAGCTGGACGCCGCCTGGCCCAATACTTTACGGTCACGTGGCGTTGTCACGCGACGCAGAACTAAACGATTAACGCTTATCGGCTCTCCTAATTAGAACCATTAATTAGGGGCAACACCCCCCCAGAAAATAATTACCTGACAATAAATCTGCCCGAACTTTCACCGGGAAAATTCTGTTTTCCCCCGGGCGTTATATTTTATTACTTGTTAATTTCTTGTAATACTCTCATACTGTTCGTATAAAGTGGTAAAAATCTGTATAGCAGCCGAATTTAAGCCGTCACGACCGGAGTGGGACACCTCGCTCACAAGAAACGTGAAGAGTCAGCTAGGCAGTAGTATGTCGTCCGGGTTTGCGTGTGTTACATATACATATGCCAAATGGAAGTAGGACAAGTCTGACAGATCAGAGTTGACAGCTGATGACTAAGTTTCAGCATCTTTACTGGTAATCCGCAGCTCTCTACCTACGGTGATATATGCTTGTTACTAAGTCAAGGTCGTAATGTCAAACATCCCTCTCTCTCTTGTCATCTGTACCTAACCATAGACATCCATGGTATGAGTATTCAGTGTACAGTCTATGACTACACATAGACAACACATATACTAAACAGTGAGTACCTGTTCGTTCAGAGGGAGCCGGGAGGGAGAAAAGAACAAAGACAACATATCGCATACCAATTTTGCCGATGTGTATAAGCGTACTCATCAAAAGGATCCATTTGCACTATAAAAAACTTATAGTTCAATAGAATGAAAAAACACGATTTTAAGTATTTAGCGATTTATTATAATTTCGCTTTTATGTTTTAAAATAAACTGCAAGATAATAATTGATTGACTTGAGAGTCCTAATTTATTTTTGGGTCGCCTTAGAAACTTTTTAATGTGAAAGAGTTCACATTAGTTCAGTTAGATTTG
The DNA here is from genome assembly GCA_001625245.1 of Calycopis cecrops. Classification (NCBI taxonomy): domain Eukaryota; kingdom Metazoa; phylum Arthropoda; class Insecta; order Lepidoptera; family Lycaenidae; genus Calycopis; species Calycopis cecrops. The sequence goes on along the minus strand of LUGF01041138.1, from coordinate 55,978 downwards.
GATTTTGTAGATAACAATTTACTTTAATTTTGTTATGGATAATTGCAATCGAGAATCCTCTCTAATTGTCCCAATGCGAGCATTACTAATTATTTACGTGCAGGTGTCGTCCACATAAGACAATAGGTATAGGTTTAACGAGAATTTCGGTTACATACTTTATGATTCTATACATGACTTGTTCTTCCGCTAAAATTAGAACAAGATATAACTCAGAAAGTTAAGCTATTATTTGAGAAAAAGTATAAAATGCTGAATGCAAAATGATAAGTCTTAGACCCATCAGTGGAAATATTGCTTAAGTTATTCACCGGTCTGCCCAGCAGTATCAGGAGTGAAGAGGGAGGCAGGAGCACGGAAGTTGGACTTTTATGATCTCCTCGGTTTATGGTATTTCCCCACAATGCTAAACTGTACAGTTTTCGTGCATGAATAGCACGCTGGCTCTAGCCTCTACTACATCACTTAGAGATACATTTAAGGAAATTGGGATACTGAATGTTCACTCTCAATACATTTTAGAAAATGTTTTATATGTACGAAAAATATCCTTTCGTTTCGTTCGTTTATTGAATTCAATACGAGAAGTGCTAAGCATGATAAAAATACTAGGAACAGGCACAAACTAGATGGACCAATTCATAGACTAAGCACAGTAAGGAAATCTTTTCGGGGTCAATGTATGCGCCTCTACAATAAGATCCCAAATAGCGTTCAAAAACTTACAATCAACAAATTTAAAATAGTAGACAAGGAACGCTTGTGTGGTACGCACCTTGGGAATAGTACCCTCCTCCCATGCTACTTCTGTACAAAAATAAATGTAAATTAATAAATTTGTATTGTATATAATATATTAAGAGAATGTATTAGTGTATACTTTTAGATAATTCTTTAATTCATGAGGACTGCTGAACTTGTTTCGCCGGTTCTTCTCAGGACAGGGCTAAGGTTGAACCGGTGGTAGATGTAATTTTGACGTTCAAAAAGCAAGATCAACAAAATAATATAATAAAAAGCAATAATTCTATTCATTTTGATATTGATGTTCATGACATGACATGACATGAGTATCGCATGAGCCTCTTTAATTTCTCAAATAAAGCCCAACTGCTGTGCCTACCCGAAATAGCAATTTGAGTACTTAGTTTATGACACAGAAATCTACCAAATTGACGCCTATAAGGTGGTTTCTGGAGTACCTATCAGCTTTTATGAAGTCTTCAACTTTATCTTATACATAAATATCTTGTCACGATGTTTGTGGTTCAACTCCTCCTGAATCGCTCGACCGACTTGATCTATCAATAGTCTGTTTATCTAAGAACAGGTCGTAAAATATATTTCACCCCGATATTCCCGAGCGATCGAACGCGGGCTAAACCACAAGACGCAGCTAGTACATAGCTATACTCATATAACCAGTCCACCGTCGTTCCTTGGGAGATATTTTTACTGGACTTGACATTAATAGCTCTCGTCAAGTTTTCAATGTCAAGTCGGCGACCGAGGCGAACGACGCCACTCTCGGCTACACTTTATAAAGTTTGCGCTCTTATCTACTTCACTCTTAAACTTGATCCGATAATATTAATCTTGGCCTAAAGGAGAACAAAGTGATACCTAGTATATTTCAAGTTTAGTTTATGAAAGATGCAAACCAACTGTAATGAATGAGATCTCTTACTCTTCTTGAATGAACTTCTTAATTTGTTATAAAATTTGAAATAATATAAAAGAAGGTATATAATTTTCAGTCATATTTTGAAACAAACTAATTAAGTATGATAAAATTAATAGTTATGAGAAAAATGGAAAAAATGGCGGAGGCATTTGCCCAACAATGGGACACTTAATATAGGGCTTAATATAATAATAACAATAACTACACTAACTTAAAGACACAACGAACCTAATAAGAATAACTGCTTACTTGATATTGTATTGTATTGATTCTCGTTACACTATCGATTGCTATTCACCCTCGGCGATGTAGCAGGATAAGAAATAAGAGCCGGATAATAGCGATCTGCTATGGCCCGTGACGTCATATGCGCGGAATGTGAGAGTAGGTTTTTCCCAGGTTCTAAGTACTAAATATTGATAGGGTTATGACGCATTATGCGCTAGCTCGTAGGCTAAAATAATCATCGAAAATGCAATGCAAATAAGAATACGTCGTTAAATAAAAATATGTTTTACTTCAAGTTTAATGCAAGGGCCAAAATGAAGTATCTACCTAATAAGTTCCTATGCAGCCGATGTCACAGGACTGCGATTTCAGATTCAAGAGGAAACCCTAGGTCACACAATGTGTTGAATATACTAATCCCTAGACAACGAGGCAGTCCATCATGATAAACGGTACACAAATAATTCATCACTTGATCGTTCTAGAATTATTTCCAGAATAGATTATATTATCGTTCACTGTCTGTGAAATATAATCAACAACATTCAAGAAACTATCGCCATTTTCAAATTAAAAAATATAAAACTCTCAAGTACCGCGCCTTTTTATTCGCATCCCGAGTTTAGTTTGCGAAAACCGATATCGCTGGAATATCGTTAGTTCCCGATATTGTGATCTTCCCCGGCCTCCCCGAGGCCTCGAGGGTGTTTAGTTTCCATCACAAACAGTGGCGAGGTTAATTTGTGTAACTCGAGCGGGATTCGATTAGCTGATTACTTCATAGTTGCCACTTCAGACATCGTATAAGTGTAATTAGTCTTTTTAGTCTTAGTTTGTGTCTTTCAATAAAACGTTATTTTTTTCGCAGTTGAAAAGATAACATTTAATATTTCAAATATAGTTAAATAGATAAATAACAGTTTATAGGTACATTATTCTTTGACGAAAAACCTTTTTTTATCGTATGGGAGGGCAAACTAGCAGTAGGAGCCATTTTCATGACTGCCAACGTCCATAGACATCCGCACAGAGGCTATACAGATGCGCTGCCCTCCTTTCTCCTCCCACCTCCATGGGACTGCAACTGCACAAAAAAGACGTAATACATAAAATAAAACAGCATCGTAGAAACCTCACAGTCATGATTATTTTGTGAAATCGGTGAAATAATTAGCTAAGCTATGAACACGCGTATTCTGAGGAGCACTTTACAAATTCGCCACATCAGCGAACAATAGAACCGAGTTTGCAGATTTATCGCGTACATTACAATTTGCAACTGTTAACATTATATTTGCAAATTTGTATTAATTATATGGACAATACACTTTATTGGCGGTTTTAAAATAGACTGGTATTACAGACGAATTGGGCCACCTACTGGAGAGGTACCTCTAGCTCGTGTACAGATTTACGATTGAAGGAGTGGGAAGGAGGCGAGCATATCTGTGAAACAATTATGAGGACATTTTGCGATCATGAGGATGTGTATAGGTATCATCAATCTACGACTGCTCGTTTGTCCCTTAATAATCCCCTCGTCACGAAGGTCGATTATGGGAGGCGGTGACCACCATGTACAATGTGAGTTCTTCCATAACTGAACCCCTTTATTATTAAAAACCTTAAAAATAAAATATTTATAATATAATAATAAAGCCCAGTGAGGAAAGGAGGGCAGCGCGTCTGTATAGGCTCTATGCGGATGTCTATGGGCGTAGGTAGTCATGAAAACGGGTCCGACTGCTCGTTTGCCCCGCTATACCATATAAAAAAAAACTTACATTTGTCACTGTGAACAAACAGCACGCTTTGGTCTTTGCGGAGCTTACAAAATGTCTCTCGGGACGTACGTGCCTGCCGCACCCCGCCTGAGGTCACCACGTAGCCCTGACGCGAGGGACCCGGCCTACTGATGCACTCGTACCATGTAATGCATGCACAATAAATATCGTTATGAATAACTAATTACATTGAACTAATTATGTTTATACTTATAGGTTTAAGGGGGCAAACGAGCAGTCGGAGCCCTTTTTAATGACTACCGACGCCCACAGACATCCACACATGCGTTGCCATCCATCCTCCTCCCTACACGGGTCGCCGGCTACTAAAACACCGCTCGAAACGCTACAGCACAGCAATCACTTTATGCCGGTATCGTGTAAGCAAGAGTACCTCTGCGCTCGTGCTGGCCTAATTCCAGTGCATGCATGTATACAGCGTGGCACTTTTTTTTTTTTTTTTTTTTTTTTACATAGATTTTACGCTAAAGCAGGCAAAATGCCTAGGGCAGCTTCATCGATAAAGCGTGGCACTATCTCTTACTGTATTTAGTAAGAGGTCACACAGTACATGCAGCCGAATTAAGCCGGTATGACCGGCCGGGTGCCTCTCGCTTGCAAGTTCGTGTGGTGTAAGTAACCTGTAGCGGGTGGACCATGGAGGGGAGGAGAAGGAGGGCAAAGCATCTGTCATCATATTATGCGGATGTCTATACATGTCGGTATGCATGAAAATAGCTCCGACTGCTCGTTGTCCTCCTGTACTGTAAAACAAAATAGAAATAGTGTGTGTTCTCAAGTGTCGTCTCATTGTGTGTCATGTTCTTTGCGTAGTAGTCACTTAGCGAGAGGTACCTCCCGAAGGTACGGAGTAATGCGGCTGCATCATGGCCCCACCTCTCACTAAACTTCGGTTAGCAACACAAACGTTCCAATCACACTTTTTTAGTGCACCACACAAGAAAACCCCCGTAACGGAGCTCGGACCACAGAATAAAAATTTCCTATCAACGTAAACACCGTGCCTATAAAAAATCTCACCAGCATTCCATTTTACTCCTTGACCCCTTAACTTAAGGTTTATTATAGTGTACTGGTGCGGTATCTCGATCTATTGTGTTCCCCCGACCTTGCACGAAGTATTCAATAATTTCCCGATTGCGGTTCGGAAACTCATCGTAACGGTAACTTGGACGTGCACTAGGCGCGGCACGCGACGTGACCCGTCTCCGTGGGACTCACGCATACTAGCTGTACTCCGCGGTTTCAGTCGCGTACATTCATTTTTGAAGTAAAACTTCTTTACACACGCTTGACTTGGGGAGTAAGCTGATAAATGCATGACGAGAGCGTTACGAAAAGTGTGATCGGGCGAGACGAAAGACAGAAAGAGAGTTGCGTTTCTTATATTATTGTAGGAGCAAGAAGCTTTCCGTCTCATAGCCAGTTATGTTTAGTTGCGTATGAAGTTTTATTTCAGTTGTGTAATCTAAAGCAGACTGCATCACAAAAAAAAAGTAGTTTTTATGTTGATTGTTATCTATATTTTTGCCTATTTTTGCTAATATTTCATACAAATCTATTCAGTAGTTTTGCGTGAAAGATTAGCACTGTGCCTAAATTTTTGCGCATTTATAATGTTAGTGGGAAGGTCTAGTACCTTATTTTTTTATGATATAGGAGGGCAAACGAGCAGCCAGAGCCATTTTCATGACTACCGTCGCCCACAAACATCCGCATAGCTGCCCTCCTTTCTCCTCCCACCTCCATTGGCCACCGGCTACTTACACACAGCACGAAACGCGACAGCACAGCTGTCACTTTACGCCAGTCTCGTGTAAGTGAGAGGTAGGTACCTCCCCGGTCGTGCCGGCCCAATTCAACTGCATGCAAGCATGCAGTGTGGCACTACCTCTAACCTTATTAGGTATTTATAGAAGGGTCCAATTATAATTGGACTGAAATGTATGCTTGGCTGTTTATATTACTCCCATATTTCCACGCCATATATTGCCGTATTCAGTAAGTATTGCAATATTATAAAAACAAAGGAGAAAACTAGGTAATTCTATCAATAACCCAAGCCAATGTATATCCAATGAAAATTGATACCTATCCTATATTCTATAGTCTATAGTAGGTACTTACCCGTATACTAAGTTACTGGCCATGTCCCGTCCAGTGTGATAAGCCGGGACATGCCCCGGCCAATCCGGCGCGATTAACGGCAGCTCCGATAACATGGAGAACACTTTCAGATATCAGATGGTACAGTTAATATCTAAGTACGGAGCGCGGAGATGCGGATCTAGAGCATGGAGGGTTGAGGTATAATTTGATTCAGATTTTTAAATCTCTACAGCCTAGCATGTACAATGGCTTAAGCTAATATCGCCAAAAGATAGGTCTGCTTAAATATCTGATGAAAATAGATACCTTTTTCTAATAGTCGACTTTGGATATCTATTGCGTCTGCCGAAAAGGATTTGTAAAAGTTCAAATGTTAAAAAAAGCCTGGAGACATTAGCGTTTCTTTTTTTGCACCGTTTTGTCCTGTGTGTATCCGTTGACCCTAAGAAGGAGAAGGAAACGCATCTGTATAACCTCTAGCGGACGTCTACGAGCGCCTGCAGTTATGAAAATGGACCCGACTGCTCATGCCCCCTTTACTTTATAAAAAAATTGATTGTATTAAAATTTACAGCATTTTCACTAACTCATTACTTACAAACACACACTACAGGTAGTGCCACACTGCATGTTTGTATGCAGCCGAATTGGGCCGGTATCGCTCGCCCGCTGCACGAGACCTGCGTAAAGTGACAGCTGTGGTGACGCGTTTCGTGCGGTATGTAAGTTTCCGATGGCCCATGAAGGCTCTATGCAGATGTCTACGGGCGTCAGCAGTCATGAAAATGGCTCCCGACTGCTCGTTTGCCCCTATACCATAAAAGGAAAAAAAACTACAGACACGATTATGTCGACGCGACCAGATGTCTCGGTGAGGGCAGTCCATAACGGTAGGTAGTTAGGTAACTGATGCGCTTATCTCTTATCGTGCAGATGACGCCACGGTCATATCGTTAACGGGACACACGAAGTTTTGCATTTGCCTTTTACTAGTTTACCTTTACCACAGATAGTTAGTTAAACCTGTACCTATGTCTGTCCTATACCTGCAAAAACTACTCTTAGGTTAGGTACGGACTACGGGCGGAACGGTTTCAATAGAACATACACCAGAATTTGAGTAGAAATTAGTTATCTTATTTCTATAAATAGGTAGGTACTTTTATTATTAAAAGTATATTGGTAAAAGCTAGTACCACACTGCATGCTTGCATGCAGTCGAATTGGGCCGGCACGACCGGGGAGGTACCTCTCGCTTACACAAGACTGGCGTAAAGAGACAGCTGTGCTGTCGCGTTCCGTGCGGTGTGGAAGTAGCCGGTGGCCCATGGAGGTTGGAGGAAAAATGAGGGCAGCGCATCTGCATAGCCTCTATGCGGATGTTTGTGGGCGTCAGTAGTCATGAAAATGGCTCCGGCTGCTCGTTTGCCCTCCTATATCTTAAAAAAAAATATATTACACGTGCTACCGAGTCCCGCACTAGCCCTGGATAGATTTTCCAAAGCCCCATAGCTCATGTAGGAAATAGTACTAAGGAACAGTGCAGCTGAATTGGAAAAGCACGACCTGGAAGTAGGTGTCGCTTATATTATACCGCCTCACACTGATAGATATACCTACAGTCCCGTTTGACCTTTCCCTGGCCCATAGTCGTTGTCACCGAGAGGTGGAACTGTTCATTTTTTTTCTAATTGCATAGGAGGCAAACCTATTGGGTCACCTGATGTAAAGTGATCACCAACGCCCACAGACATCCGTAAAACCACAGGTCTAACAGATGGTTACCGACCTTTGAGGAAAGAATAAGCACTTTTTAAGTTTGGTCCAATATCCACACGTCACCATTTAATAGTTTTGATATCAAAGTAAACATAACGCTACGTTTTCCCCTCGTCTATACTCGTCAGTTGTTAGTTGTCACTTGTCACTTATAATTAATGCCTTGCGCCCTATACAAAGGCGGTGCTGTAGAATGTATGTTCCCATTAGCAAACAAATTGTGGAGTCTGAATGTACCGGTCAAATAGTTACCAGTTACTACGTTTTTATAACTTCTATAGTCACCGGATTGAAGTATTATTAGCCCACGGACTCCCAGGGTATCCTATTATTATAAATGCGAAAGTTTGTATGTTTGTTTGTTTGTTACTCTTTCACGTAAAAACTGCTGAACCGATTTTCATGAAATTTGGCATACACATAGACTGTAACATGGATTAACACATAGGATAGTTTTAATCCCGAAATGTTCCTATGGGATGCCATGGGAAGATTTTCAACGTGAATTAATATTTACGCGGCGCAGCTAGTATATTAAACTATATACTATAAAACTCAAACGTGACATAGCCATCTATCAACGCACAGCCCAAACCACTGGACGGATCAAGCTGAAATTTGGCATCCAGGTAGATGTTACGACGTAGGCATCCGCTGAGAAAGGATTTTTAGAAATTCAACCCCTAAGGGGGTGAAATAGGGTGTTGAAGTTTATATGGATTTCTTAGAAATTAACGTAAGTGAAATCGCGGGGCACAGCTAGTCTACTATAAATCCTGTTCAACAGAATACAGTTCTATGGTTATTATTCTCACACAAGCACTCATTCATTGGCCTTATAGAGTTCCGTACCTTAAGAGAAGCAAAAATTTTAAAACTCGGTCGGGTGGGACAAAACTAAATAAAATTGACTTCCATCTTCATTTGTTTCATCCAAATTTATACGTGAAAGTATAAAGAAACACGCGAACTAGCATTTATACCTAACATTAGTATTAAACGGGAGCAGATAGTGGCAGTTTAACGACCTTGACTGACATATCTGGTGAAACACACGTCCCGGGGGAAGGCAAGTCCAGGCCCGGACCGGACGTCTACCTACGTCAAGTTTTCGAGCCATAAATTTTACACTAACTGTAAGTCCCTAAGGGGCTCCTATTTGCTTTAGACTCAGGTGAAATGAGCAAAGGTAAAAGCTGTGTGTTAAGTTTTAATAGGTACCTAATTGATATAAATCTTATTTTCTTATTAAAACTTCATGCACTAGTAATGTATCAACATTTAAGGACTTCAACATTTAAGAACGACCAAAACCCTTTTGTTTCCGAGTCAGTCAAGTTAACATTTCAATGAAACAAGTAATCTGTTATTACCTTAATCATTATAACCTACAATTAGGTTAGAAATATTTAGTAAGAGATAGTATTAAATCTTATACCCGATTCAGGATGGCACGACCTGGATTCGTCGCGATTACATTGAGATGTTCCTCAAGCTTTAAGACATCGTGTCGACCACTTTTCAGCAGCCGCGCGTGAGCTGTTCCGCTCCGTCAGAGGTACGGAGAAGAGGACACCCGATGACCTCTGGGACAAGATAAAAATAGTGTACGTAACTGTCTTAAATCGTTGTCGGGATGCCTTCTCCCATCTGCGGGAAAGACGGAGGTCTGCCCCCCTATCGACCACAAGTACAGAGGCCCATTTTTATAAGGGCCCCTTCACACTAGCGTCTGTTCAGCGTAGGCGTTCGATGAACGTATGCGCAGCGCAGACGCCGCGTTGTCGCGGCGTCCCTGCTAGACCACATGAGAACGCGGCGCATACGCCGCGGTACTGCGGTATCGTGTACAATCCTGTTCAAACACTTGAACAGTTCATCCTACGAAGTTCTGTTTAAAGTTTTGGGAACAAATAATAATCGCAGGGGGCCAGGTAGGGACTATAGCCCACTTAATGCGGTTCTTGTGAACAGGCGCGTCGTCGTGCAAAAGCGGGATAGCTTTGGTTTGGTAAGCTTTGGATTACAATAAAACTTGGTATTTATACAAATAATGAGTTACTCAACTCACTGTCATTCCGTTAATCACCTTTACTAACCTACCCTCCCATTCCGCGAACTTAAAAACGCACCCTCGTACCTACTCACCTTAAAGTAATAACAAGTCTTTCTTCAGCCGACACACAAAGCCTCAAACGTGTATCTTGATATTGTATATCACTTTGTATTTTTTGTAACAATTCATCAAATATGGGTTTCACCATTCGAAAGTAAGAATAAAAATATTTTGAATAATTTTGTAAGTGTTTAGAATAAAGCACAAAATAATCACTTTCACTTGACCGCACACTCCATAATGGATTCTCCCATATCCTTTTATTTTTATTTTTTCGTTTTCGCGCTAATTTTCTTTTTAAAAGCAAAGTCATTAATAGTGTTTCCTCGTCGGAATCCATTTTGTTAATGATTATACCGAAACGACAATGAAATTGTGTGACGTCTGCGCCGCGTTAACGCAGCGTACAATTAGCTGTAGAGAAAAAGTTGCGACAACGCGACGCGCGCGTCGCGTTGTCGCGACGTCTGCGCTGCGCATACGTTCATCGAACGCCTACGCTGAACAGACGCTAGTGTGAAGGGGCTCTAACGCGCCTCTCATATCGATAAAGCCGCACTGGCTTTCGCCCTGAGCGTAGTTCCTATCTAAAAAAAAAAATAACATACGTCTTCATTCGGCAATCAGTTGTTTTATTACTCCTCCTAACGTGTGAATACTGTCTTAACAGGGATAGCAACGCCATCGCGTTTTATGCGGTTTCCAATGGCCTATTGGAGAAGAAAAGGACACGTCAGCACAACACTATGAAAACTTCTAATTTCTGTTTCCCCTTATGTCATAAAAGACGCTTGAAAACAATTCTTACAGGCAATTTTATCGCACATGAAATTGCATAATGCTTTCAGAAATGTAATTAATTTCGATTGATATGAAAGTACGTTACGTAAGTCGAAACGAATTCGAGAATCTGAATTGTACACGCGAGCACAGAAGTTGTAGCTGTAGTCATCTGTTCGCAGTTAAATTATAAAGTGAATACACAAGGAACTCTGTAATGGTGGTACATACACTCCACAGAATACTGTATATTTTGCTCTGCTATACACTCACGACTGCTTAAGCTAACATCCACCACGTCAACCAATATACTGAGCACAATCCCATTTGGCTATTGCGTTTCGACCACAGCCAATAGCTGAAACACACGCTTTTGATATAATAATCGTCTGAAGATAAAAGAACTCAATAATAATATAAAAAAAATCCATACGATTTCGAATAGTTACTGTTAGCTAAGTAAATGTTTTTTGTAAATTACAACTACATATAGGTATTCTTAGTAATCAATTTGAAGAACTATAGGGTTGTGGCATATCTTATTATTTGTACTTCAATGATGTCCAAAGGTTCTTAAATAGATCTATAAATTAAATAGATCCAGGCTCACAAATAGGTCTATAGATTAAATAGATCCAAGCTCTTAAATAGATTGCGATCACTTCATTAGAGAAGTGTTTACTTTAGGTTTGTCTTCATCCCTTTTACATGTTTTTACTTTTAGAGCCTGATCTATTTCAGCCGAAGACATAAGGTCACAAGGAGGTCTTCTATTCATCTTGTCGTTAGTAAAGGTGTATGCCATGCTGCGTTGCCGCTAAATTAGGTAGGCACAGCAAAGGAGGTTGAGGTATTAGGCTTGTAGAAAAAATATCGATACATCGATATATCGATATTTTCAATTCGATAGATAGATATTTTTGGGCGATAGTTTTTGTAACGATATATCGAAATATCGATATAAAATATCCAATATCGAAATTGTATCGGTAAAAACGATATATTTATGTGGTACTTACCCTAGAAGCCCAAATTTACCTTTTTCTTAGTTTGCCCTCTCCTCCACAATAACTTATAAGACATACCGATGTATCGATATTTTTATATAAAAATATAAAAATATCGATACATCGATATGATTATTTTTATATAAAAATATCGATGCCGAAATTGATATTTTCAAAAATATCGATATATTAATACTTCATTGCAATTCCGACTCAATCCCCTCGCTCACACGATAACGCCGCCAAGTGACAGCTAAGCTGTTAAAAGTTTTTGATGGCCGATATGATGGGAGGAAGAAAAGAGGGCCACACCTATGCGTCGTTAGTCATGTAATGGCCTTTTTACAGTAAAAACAGGTATAGTAAAAAAAGGAGGGCAAACGAGCAGTCGGAGCCATTTTCATGACTACCGACGCCCATAGACATCCGTATAGGGGTTATACGGATGCCTTGCCCTCCTTTTTCCTTCCACCTCCGTGGGTCACCTCACACTTACACACTTACGGCTACTTACACAGTGTACACTGCACGAAACATGAGAGCACAGCTGTCACTTTAGCAGTGTCGTGTAAACAAGAGGTACCTCCCTGGTCGTGCCGGCCCATTTCGGCTACATGCATGCATGCAGCGTGGCAATACCTCACAAAAAGGCTCCGAAAGAGATGTTCTCTTGTTTTATAAAAAAAACGTCATAAATATTAACTTATAATTTGGACTATAACGTGGGTACGTAGGTAAATACCGAACAAAACATAAGTTGCTAATGATACATTATACAACATACCTATTCATCGAAGTTATTTTTTGTTGGTGGTAAAAAGTGACCGTGAGGCTCGCTGAGGCCGGCGACGTCCTGTTGTCGTTAAGCAAACAAATTAAATTTTTATTGTAATTGATAAGCCCTTTGTAAAACAATATTTAATTTATCAAAACACGCATCGGTAGATCAACGGGGTGGTGTGTAAAACAAAAATAGGGGAGCGTACCTGTAGGCTGTAGGTACATAAACAAAAATCATGATTTTTGACACGCACCGACCAAATATTTATTTATTTTTTAATATATCATTTCTTTTTAGTATCATGATATTAACCTGCTTCTAGCTATTTGAACATGAATAGGTAGTGCGTTCCCATCAGTCTTTGCAAGATTATTGTTAATATAATATTTGTACGCTAGATAGGTTATACAATAATGCAGTCTGTACTCTGTAAGACCTATTTAAGCATGAATAACTCATTAACATACCAAAAAAGCAAATAAGTGTGCGTGAATGGATCTAGGAAACGAAGTAAAATCGGGCACACCAAGATAATGACTCGCGACAAGCGAGTTTCAACCTTACACCCTTGAAATAAGAAATAATCAGAGTACTAACAGCCGTAAAGCGTATAATATCGAATATTTACCTTTCTCGTAGTGTGGTCAATCATTTCTACAAACACAATACCTACTCACTGTGAAAGAAAGTAGGTGAATGATTATAATGCCTACATTCGTTTGTGTTAATATAAAACCTATTTGCTTTACTACATTTTTGAACTCTTATTTAGGTATTAATAAAAGATTTACTTGTAACATTATTTTGTAAATGATCATCATATTTCGTTCTTTAATTAAAAAAAATGTTCCAATAATTAAAAACTACTAAGTTTTAGATAAAATCAATTCAAGTTACATGACGTTTTTATGACTTGACTTACAAGTCGCCATTCTATCTCGCAACCTTATTCGCTCTTCGCTCCGCACTCGATCATTCGTTCGAATTGTTCACCAGTTCGCCAGTCGCGCTTGATAAGCTGCGTTGATATGTCGCTTGCCGGATGAGTGTTGCTCCCGCGTACAGTTTCGAACTTGTTAATTAGATCTAACGTGATTAAATCTGAGATTGTTCTGTGTACCATAAGTGGATTTGTTGTGTGTATACGGCTGTGTGTGTGAAACAAGTTTCAATTTTCCGTGTGTTCTAACTCTTTTTGGATTTTCGTCGTAGTTTTGTGGTAAGTCAAGTCTAACCTGTCTATGTTACCTTGAATAGAATAGATAAAAACTAGACAGATCTACAAAATAATAAGCTGTACCTCAAATTGGTGCAAGTCTTTACTTATGTTACACCAGAGAATTTAAATAATTATTGTAACCGACAAATATTTTAAATAACGGTTTGATTTCCATTGCAAAATTGCACCATGGTTAAAGTTGTCAAATTAATTATTAGAACTGTTACATTACATATCTATCTGAATCCTATCTAAATGCTTTTAAGCACCATAATTGTAATCAATTATATATATAAGCTAAAAATAATAAAACGAGTGTCAATAGTAAGGCACGTAGGTGCTTCAATTAATTCTGTAACTACTGCCATTCATAATTGGTATTGTTCGTTTTCGTATAATTGGTAAATAAATGCTTCGTTGACCTGAAACATTGGTATTCGATTAATCTTTGCTTTAAATATCCACGACTGGAAGTTGCTGCTAATAAAAATGTTACTCCAACAAAATACTTATCATTCATAAAGCATTTACTTTGAATCTGAAGGTTTGCCCGCTAGAATTTAGATATGTTTGTAATTAAATTCAATCCAAATTCAATTGGAATTTCATTTATAGAATTACATCTTTAAAACATTTTTAAATTTGGAATGGACCGGTCGTAGTGAAGTGGTTGATTATAATTTATGTAATCGACTTTGAGATCATGTCTATTGCAATATTCGAACTAATCGATAAGTAGTATCAAATGATATTGATTGCATTCACGATACGATTTACAAACGATAACTTAAATTTAGATTACAAATGTTGCATTGCTGAATCATTGTCATTAAAGTCAGAGAACCACTGTAGAAATAATAGATCATCATTTTCTAAAAAGACAAAATTACATTCCAGACACAAAAAAAGGCCAACTTTGGAGTTCAACTAAGTAGCCAAAACACATACCAGGAGTAAAAATCACTAAGTACTTTAGCCACAGATAGATTTTTACACACGTAGGTACGTTAGAACTAGATTTATTTGAATATAATCGGATATTTAATCGATTCTAATAAGTGCGTCTGTAAATTATTTAAAAGTCGATAGAACCAAGGAATTAAAAAAGTTATTTCCTCTCAGAAAGAACTACGCTCGAGAAGGAAATTTGATCTGATTGCTTTGCCGAGTGTCTTAAATTAATAAAGCAAGTCCCTTTCGCTTTCTTAAAAACGTGATTAGTTTGAAACCTTGGTCATGATTACAACGAAGATAATGTGGAAGGAATGCGTGACGCAAATCTTCAATTTAGTCTTATCTTAGAAATGTGCGTACCGAATTTTATAACAAATCAATATAAAGTAATAAAAACAACTTCTATAGTAGGAATTGTGTTTTATGGAACATCGAATAATTATCATCGGTAATCGGGTACCGCTTATTTACGTCTTTACGTCTCTTTTTATTGGACTGGTAGTAATCTTCTTATATCTTATTATCGATATTTTATTTCGTAATCATCGATATGTAAATTATGATGATAAGTTCTATCCGCGGTTGAACATCCATTGCGCCTAAATAAATGTATTGTTTCCAAAAATGAAGAATAGTATAGCCGTAGTTAATTTTACTTTATAGCTGTTGATGCATACGTCTAAAAACATAAGATCTACAGAGACAGGAACTCGACCTGAAATGCTAAAGTTGCGTTCTTTATCAAAAAATTAAATATAACCCGCATGAGAAGAGAAATGGGACCTACTAGCACCACTAGCACGGAAAAAGAAATTGCTATTATTGCGTTGCAGTTCCAAATTAACAGGGAATGACTACTGTAACTTAGCGTTACTTTAAGTGGTTATCTAACCAAAGACATTTCTCACAATGCTAACTTAGAGGGACAGTGCGACCCTCACCTTTCGACCTCCGCTGACCTCCCGCTACACTTGATTGACACTGTACACGTACGTAAACCTGACACCCTCATCAACATCAGAGTACAGAAGCTGAACAACATGTGTCTGTATTCAGTTCAGTCTTCTCTTCTATAGATAAAAGAATAGATTAGAAAAAATAAAATTTCAGCGTCGTTATGTTTTGTAAGATATAGCCACATTCAAACTTGATTCCTCAGGTTCAAAGGTAGTAATATTTACCTACACTAGAAACAATAGTAATTAAATTATTTTCTAGTGTAGTTACAATAATAACAGATCAAAGTAAAATATTTAAAGGTAGATACATCTATTAATATTATTTTTATTTAGTACTACGCCTAGGCATACATGTTTAAAACCCAATAATACAAATAATGTAACTATCAGATATAATGATAGGAAATTACAAAGCGGTTGAAGTCCAGAAGTGGATGGAGCAGGCAACCGAATTAAAATAAACCCCTCATAGGAAGTGTTCGCAATCGATACTCGAGAACAGTTGTTCCACTGGACGAGTACAGACGGAGAGAAAATACGTTCAGATTATTTTCTGATGATCCCCTTTTATAAGATATTAAATTTAGAGAATAAGGCTTGGTTTATTTTATTTTATGATGTGACACGATAACAGTGTACATATTACTTAATGCAAATAATATTATAAAAATTTGACAATAGAAAAATGTAAATGTATCCCTTTTGTACTGTAAGAACTCGAGCTGCCGACTCCCGTACACCAATAAAGATTCTCCTAAGATCCAACCAAAGGTTTTGCACATGCGTTAGCTTCCTTCACCACAGTCCGAATGATGGCCACCGGACTTCCGAAGTTATCACTAAATACAGTCATACATTGTAGTATTAATAAGTAAAAGAAAATCGTGATCTTAGGCTAATACTACTTCAGGGGCCACCTTATAATAAATATAAATATTACACAATAATTTAAACTTATAAAAAAACCGTTTTTAAGATCCATGTTCTGTGGACAATTATTTATCAATGTCATGTAACACATAAATATTGTATTCATTCTTATACGCTTAAAACTAAAAAAATAATAAGAGCACCTTTTTGCCTGCAAACTCCTATAGATAAAAGCGTTCGTCCCTTTCAAATCGACTGCGTCATCAACGTCCTATTCAAAAATGTATCCAGGTAAAAACCTTTGACTTGTGCGCGCGCCTGCACCCCGCCGTATGTAACACGGCACCTATAATTGGCATCGCATTAGCGTGATCGGATCGGATTCCACTTCTGTATCTAACTGTACACGTCCCTTATCGTATTACGTGGCCGTTTTTCATTAAGCTATCCCGGCGCGTTTTGTTTATCTCTGTGTAAAATATGGTTTAATAAAGCGATTGGCTCAAGTGGTGAAGACATGTTACGCCTATGGTTGCCAGTTAGAATCCCGCATATTTATTATTTATGTATAAACGAGCAATTTAACGTAACGCTTTACATGCGCTTACGTCTCGTTGGTCATCAAAAGGCACCGACTGCGCGTTTGCCTCCCTACACTAAAATAAGTGTCGCAAATCGAAGCTGGCACACACACAGTTATTTCGTCACATATAAACATCCTGGTAACCAAGCTGTGGTATGTTCAATAGTCTAGGCTCATAACATCGGTCACAGTAGCGATGATTGATCGGTGACCGAGTTCGATTGTAACCTTAATTAGTGTTGTCGGCTGCAGCAATGGAAATTGCGCAGATTTATGAGATAGATAATATTATAAAGTCCTTTCTCCTCATTATAGTCACAAATAAGGTTCGTTTATAAGAATTTTAAGTCGAGAAAATATTCTAAAAGTATTCCTAAAGCGATATCGTGTGAGTGAGAGGTATCTCCAGGGTTGTGATGGTCAATTTAACCGTGTGTTTTTGTGTGTTCGGTGTGCTGACGGAAGATAACTTTACTATTGCTTATTATTATTCTCTGTTCAGTATTGGAAATAGAAATATTATCAAATAGAATTGAAGTAGTTTAACTACTGTCTTATACATGGTTCAAGCAATGTCCTTGGGCAAATTGAACATAGACACGTACTCTTTATTTCTCTCTAAGGCTCAATTCACACCAAAAGCGCGGCGAAGCGCAGCGAAACGGAGCGCACTTTCAGTGTCATATAAATTTAAACTTTATTTTCATTACTGTAGTACTTATTATCGAATTCTCGCGACTTCCGCGCGGATTCCAGCGAATTCTTGCGCAGTCGCGGGAATCCGCGCGACTCGTTCGAGTTTCTCATGCGATAATAAGTATTATATTATTTATTATAAAGTTGAAATTCATATGACGCATAAACTGCGCTTCGCTTAGCTGCGCTTCGCCGCGCTTTTGGTGTGAATTGACCCTTATAAGAAGAGAGAACTAAAGAGCTGAAGGAGAAAAAGAGCTGAAGAAGAAGGCGCTTTCGGGCCCGGGATAACCAGACTTCATCCTCGGATTGGAACTTTACTTTATTGTACTGCCACAAGGTAGTTTAGTGTTTTGTAGGGAGGTACAAGCACTCTGTGGTAATGGACTCGGGGCTCAGGACACTCAGGCTCAGGACAGTCAGGACAGGTAGTGACAAACTTTTATCCTGATATTGTAGTCTTAATGCACCAAAGACGGTATTCATGACACTCGTGGTGGTTTTAGCCACCAGCCCCACGTATCCCCACATCCATCCAAGGCCGGTGACTGCGCGTTAATGCGTCAAAAAAGTTTAAGTGTCGCAAAGTGGAATATGCCACTCCTTTCAGAGCGGGCAGAGAGCCCACCCCTTAGGGAACTGGAGACGTATGTTATATAATACTATAGAAGAATTATTTATTATATACGAGTAGAATTGTATTATTACCAAATAAAAAGTTACCGACGATACGTGTACCGTTCGTGACGTCACTGCAGAACATTACATTAATTCTATTTATATCTCGAGACGCAACAGTATAAATTAAATATTTTTCTTAATGGCTCCAAAGTTCAAACGTAGCGCACATCGTCTTCCTGCAGAAAAACAAGAATATTAAACATTCAATAGTTTAACTTTTTTGTTACATGTTGGAGGTATCTAAGAAACGACAGAGCTGTGGTATGAAAAATATGAGAGTAAAATTGTGTGAAACAATAACGCTGAGAGCAATGTTTTACCGCGCAACGTGCACATGCACACATTATACCTTTAAATTTCACGGTAATCCTTCTTAAGGATGAAACTCTAGTCCCGCGTTTTTTAAACTACTCGTACCGGGGTACAGACAATTTTCTTTCGTTTTTTTTCTTCCGATGTTTATCAGAAGCGCGTCTTAGGAGTATGGATAGTAACGCTGCATTTCCGCCTATAACTATGTATGTCGATGAGATCGGTCGTAGGCGTTTATTAAGAGACCGATCTACGGCAGTCGACAGAATAAGACCGATAATGATAACGTAAGGATTATCGGGCTTTAGAATTTCTTCCCTCCTCTTTTTAATCAGGTATTTCTTTCTACATGTTTTTTGATTGTTAGTTGTGTGACAAGATCTAAACGGTGCCCCTCTCCGTCGTCGTAGTTACAACAGTACAACAATACAGATGCACAAATCGATTATAGATATGATGACAGTTGGGCCCCGCTTACACGATAGGTTTTTTTAAAGGGTTTTTATCGTCCTCGGTCCCTGTCTCTGCATGCAACTTGCGAGTTGTTCGGGCGAACGAAATTGGTCCTTTCATTTTTTAACACTCATTTAGTAGGACATTTTACAGTAAAAACTATAGGATCTCTAGGTTTTGGCTTTCACGCAGAAAAATGTGATCTTTGTCTAAAAATAAAAAAACCTCGCGAGCCTTTGAAAAGTGACGCTTATTGCTAGTTAAATTAGTTTATGTTTTTCTCAGTCGTTTCGCTTTTGCTTGAAGGTGTGTTTATTTTTTTTCCTTATCAACGAACAAACGTCCTTCCGTGCACAGTCCAAAAACTAGATTACAACCAGTCAAATTATTTATCTCATAAACCACTTCAACAACAATGAACCATATTCGAGAAGTAAAAAAAAAAAGCCTTGAGCAACGAATAGACGAAAAAATCTTAACACTAGAAAAACCGGTTTTTATACATACACCTACGTAGTGTTGGTAATTATTATTTTATATTAAGTATAAGTTCAAGGAAATATATAATAGTATAAAAGAATTCATTCTTTATTCTTTGATGATATTATATTAAATTTTGTTATCTTGTAATTATAATTCTATATTACTTACTTATGTCTTTGTATTTTTAATTAACGTATGAAGTATTAAATGAATACAGTTACCAAATATTAAAACTATCAAATCTGACTGCTAGCATAGAATCTTATCTAATAATCTTTAGAAAATACTCTAGATTTATCATATTAGTATAAATTATATTCCGATTTCACTTATGACGATTTAGCGGTAAAATAAAAAGGGTGCACCAGTATTATGAAATTTTATGTTCATTATTTTGTGCAGTGTAAGGTAAAATGTACTCTATACATATACTTCTAGAGAACCAGCCATTACTTGACCAATTCCTCCGAGCAGTGATTAAAATGTTGGATGGGTCATAGAACGGCTGCCTCTAACATTTAAACTTCTAAACATTAAAGGAACACTGTTGAACAAAGGGGTGATGATGATGACGACATAAACAATTTCTCATATAAAAAGTCTCAACGAAGCTCGGAATACCTACCTCGGACTAACTCCAAACTATGTTTCGTTAACGAAAAACTTCGGACATTCCTGAATCCTGAAGCTGGTATTAAAGTTGCGAAAAATATTTGTCAGAGAAGCGGCGCGCATTATATCTTCACTCCTAGGTATAGTACACTGGTTTTATTCCAAATTAAATTTATGCAGGAGTGTGGAAACTTCTAGAATTTCCCACTGGGAAGACATCTATTTTCTGCATGGTCGAAAGCATAACCATTATACGGCGATATGCGCATTCTTGTGTAGTGTGAAACATGCATGCAGTATTCATGTTGATTGTGAAGTAATTATTTTAATAATATGAGTAACTAGTTATTGTTCGCGTTCATCATCTATTGACGAACTATGGACGTAGGTAACGTATGCGGATATAATAATAATGTCGTCCTAGCCGATTTCGGCTACGGCGGCCGTCTATATAGACGTGCCATCTGTGCAGGACATATCATAGTGCACAAGTGTGCGCGCAAACACAAGTGCACTCTCTATTCCCTCAATCTCATATTCCGATGGGACGGCAATCCGACACGACCGGTGAGAAATCAGGCGCAGGACCGACGGTTTAACGTGCTCTCCGAGGCACGGATGCGGATATACCGCTAGCCTTACGCCAAGAGTCGCGAGTTTGAATTCCACCCAGATTATATCTTTATTCGTCTATATGGATAAGATATAAATAATTAGTAATAGTAGTTTATGCAACTGTCATATAAAGAAGGGTATTAAAACACGAGTTTGACTTTTTGAAACGAGCGAACGCGAGTTTCAAAATAGTACCTAACGAGTGTTTTAATACCCGTGTTATATGTAGTTGCATACACAAATTTATCTTCACTAATGCAATTAATCAATTAATCAAACATTGCGAAACATTAAATTCACGCGTAAGTAGGTACGTGTATTGTCCGACCGACGACTGTTTTACCGACAAGGCGACAACTGCTTGACCGACAAGGCGACGACTGTTTGACCGACCGACGTGGCGACGACTGCTTGACCGACGATTAAAAATGTTCTTGAAAATAAATATTTTTATTAAATACTTTAATTTGATTGCAAAAATTGCGGCGCGTAAATATATACTTTTTATAATTCAATGTTAAAATACTAGCTTCAATGTTGAAATATAATGTGAAAAAAACACATGACTTTACTTTTAAATTTCTACTAAACAGTAGATTATTCGTCGTCTGTAGCGTTCATTTTTGCTTTCATTTTTTTGTAGAGCTTTGTCTCTTTCACGCAAATCCTTCGCAAGCTGGCATTGAACCAATGAGAGCGCAGCTGCAGCGCTCTGGGCCAATCAGGAGCGAGCGCGCGCTGTTAGGATTTTGACATACGTCTCTCTCACCATTTTTCTCTCCCTCTCGCTCTCACACAGTGTTATAATGAGATTTTACGATATCGATTTGGATATTATAACATCATGTCAAATTGCCTAAATTGAGTTTTTTGTTGTCTGAGCTATAACAGTAGTCATTATAAGTCAAGTATTGGAAACATAAGTAGAATGTTACAACATTAGTGTAGATATATTGAGTTTTTTGTTGTCTGAGCTATAACAGTAGTTATTATAAGCCAAGTATTGAAAACATAAGTAGAATGTTACAACATTAGTGTAGATAAAATATATTAAACTAGTGGCCGCCCAGTGGTCGAAATTCGACCATAAAATTATATTTAATTATAATAATAAGTTGTTGAATATAAATTATTAAAATATTACTGAATATGACCTGAAAAAATAAAACGTCAGTTTTATTTCGCAAATCAGCTGATGGGCTGCTACCTTAGATCATTACTAAACTACTTTCCACTGGACTAAAATTTAAAAAAAAAAATATTTACAGTTGTCATATGTCATTCCCAATACCATTTAATAAAAAAAAAATTGTCATATGTCATTGTCAATTGTCAAAAATTGTCAATGATAAAAACAAATATTTAAAATTGTACATACTTTATTTCTATTTTGCAATTAAGAAATCTGAATAATTTTTGGCACACAATCACGCCGAGACCTTTAATTTGACACCTTAACCATAATTTTAAGTTGTGTGGTTCGGCCAAAAAGTCCAGGACAAAAATCGGCTTCCGCTATTAATATATAAAGATACTAGCTGCGCTCCGCGGTTTCATCCGCGTAAATTTCGATCCCGTGAAAAATATAAAATCATCCCTTGGCATCCCATTCGAATGTGTTAATCCAAGTTACCCTCTATGTGTGTGCCAAATTGTTGAGCAGTTTTTGCGTGAAGGAGTACCAAACAAACAAATAAACAAACAAACAAACACAAACTTGCGCATTAATATTATTAGTACTAGGATTGTCTGATAACTCAAGTTATAATACTAGTAGGATACCTGATCCCAGGCCCAGACTAATGGGTCTGGTCTTTCCGCTTTTGTGTTCGTCTCTGTCTGTAAGTATGAAATATCTAACCGTCCACGTAATCCTGGCGGAGGATAAATCTCCCCGCTGGTGCCTACGCGAGCGATCACTCCCTCGTATCGGGCGCCATCTCCGAAGGCACTCGTCCGGCGATACCTATCGGTCTATTGTTCCGCGGACGCCGTTGCGATAATGATTGTGACGATCATGCCGATTTGTTCATGGTTATTTATTTTTTTATTTTAATGATCGTTGGGTAAAGAAAATTGGAAAACACCAAACTGTTGTCATAAAAATATTTTAAGTTTTAACGGATTTTATTAAAGTACGGACGGTTTATTAAAGTATTTACGATCCTAACGGTTCAGAAGCTTTACAGAAACCATGGTGGACTGAGGTGATGTCCTGACCAAAACTAAAAGTACAAAGGATTTTAAAATAAATCCAATGAAAAATGTCTGTGAGCTGATATAACCCACTAGCAACTTTTACACTATTGAGTACATATAAAAATAACTGGTAAGCTAATTCAGGTGAGTTAGCTCCGTCCATACTAAGTACCTCAGTTACGGTTCTAGACAATGGAAATATGTTTCATATATTATGTTTGTAAATTTAAGATATTAAAATGACCTGGGCGAGATTCGAACCCGCTACCCCTGTCGAAACGTGCGCGTCTACGGCGCCAATAATGAAGCCGAAGATGAAGATATTCAGGTTATTGATCAATAAATTTTATAACCTTTAGATGGCGTCTTGCGTGGGATTATATACCCCTACACACTTTATTTTATCAACATTAGAGATATTAAGCTGAAGAATTTGTTTGGTTGAAAACGCTAAAGTAGGTACTAACTACTAACAGTCCTTTGGTTTGCTAAATTCTTACGGCTTAGTCTGATATACATATAATAGCTATAACCTAGCAGCTATTAAAATAGCTTACACAATCTTCCTCGCTGTGACAAAAGTAGCGATACAACCTATTAGGTACGTGGGAGAACCTGCGCTGCTATCTATACATATATTAATGTCTACAACACATTTTCCGCCTCTTGCGGAGGTACTAGAGATTTGATTGCCTCTGGAAGTCGTTTAGCCGATCAGGTTTGACGCGAGCATCTGCATGTTTATTGAGGAATGTTGAAACCGGGCTTGTGGCGAATGTACCATTAGAAAACGGTCTAATAGTACCTAAGGGGTAGGGCCGTTGTTACATTCCATCAGTCACGTCCAAGTAGTACCTATCGCTATTATGATAATGTAAAGTGACAGCTATGCTGACGCGCTTCGTGCGGATTGGAAATTCTGTGACCCATTGGAGGGAAAGATATAAAGATGTTACACATCTGCTTAAAAAATCGGTCTCGGTAGTGACCAAAAGCTATCCTACCGTTTGCCGTGTATAAATGGCCCATGGAGCGCGAGGAAGGAGGGCAACGCATCTGTATAACCTCTATACGACTATCTAAGGCGTGGGTAGTCATGAAAATGGCTCCGACTACTCGTTTGTCCCCACAACTATAAAAATATGTGTAAGCCAAAAGTAATATTGCAGTTAGAAATAATTGATAAAACCATAGACTAAATAAAAAGTATTTATTTAGTCTATGGATAAAACTATCAAAACTCATTATTATTTTTTAATTGATTACTAACTGTAGATAACCAGAGAGCAGCGCGTCCAAAAATATTAATTGCGTCCGCATCCTTAATTAGTGCTGCCTGATTTCCTCTGGTTTACCGTTCATAAATGTTTACTGATTATATTACAAAAAAAAAATGCCTAACTGGATTTTAACTATCGATTACTTCCAAGCTTGCTATTTTGACGGACATTAAAATGAAATCATTGCTTGTTCATTTATCCTTTATGGACTCTGAAATATTAGATGATCACTGATGTCTTTAGCAACTTATTGCGTAAAAGGCGTAGCAACACAGAGAATAAGTAATAAATAATATAACGTAAATCCCAAGTTTATCAAAATTAGAATTTTATTTCATTTGTCTGTGTCCCACCCGCGTAAATTTCGCATCGCAATCGCATCCCATAGGAAATTTTTTGGGATAAAAATTAACCTATGTGTTAATCCAAGTTACTCTATATAATGTGTGTGCCAAATTTCATGAAAATCGGTATAGCAGTTTTTGCGTGAAGGAGTAACAAACAAACACACAAACTTTCGCATATATAATATTAGTAGGATACTCGTTCTTGCATAATTTAGCAATTGATTCATTCAACGTGAACCACTTAATAAACTTTACAAGTTCAGGTGAGAATCTCGTCGCCCTACGACCACATGACAGTAATCCGATGAAGCTGTATTGTGCTTCTCTTAGCTTCCACACGATCTATTCCCATTATAACAAATGTAATGGCCTGCGCAGACGAGGGATTCTATTTTAGCGGACAAAATCCGCTAAAATAGAACGTTTATTACTGGATGGAGAACTGCAAACGAGCGATTAAAAGTACGCGGTACTTTGCATACATTTTCCGGACTAAATTACCTTCACCGAATGTTCACAATGATTGGAGCATTCACGACATTCCCATATGCCTATCGCTAGACTGACACACTATATCAGTTTGTAAATAAAAACATAAACCTTGACGAAATGCCACAATCAGTCAAATAAAAATATTTTATCGAATCTCCCACGGTGCATTATCGGAACCAATAAAAGTTTTACATAACTTTAATTTCCAAGCCCGTGTGTACAACTATACAAGCCCATGCCACCGGTCCGCCCACGTGCATATTACTATTGGCTGAGAATGCATTAGCGCCACCGCACACATGCTATTTTAGCGTCACCGATCGGCGATTTTGCGACTGTAACTATGAAAATCACGATATGGCGACTCTCTCGATTTCGATATCGCGACTTTGCGTTCAGTCGCGGTATTGAAATCGCTTGTTTTAGCGACTGTTTCGATGCTCGATTGGCAACACTAGGCACTAGCTACTGCTCGCAATATACTAATAGCGACTAAGTCGCCGCGTGCGGTCGCTGCGTTCATGTTCTACAAAGCGGCTAATGGTCGCAGCACACTTATCAACTCGGAAAGGGATCATAACCGTATTACCTCGAGCCGGTCGGTATTCTTTGTATGAAACTTCATACTGCAGCGCACACTAATGGGAAATCGTATCGTCTTCGCTTTTCTAGGCGAGGGGTTTACGATCCCTTTCCGAGTTGATAAGTGTGCTGCGACCATTAGCGACCGTAAATCGCCGATTGCTGATACTAAAAGTAGCATGTGTGCTGTGGCCCTTAGCTATTAATTTATACACAACAAACCTACCTGTTCCGTAGGAATTCACATCTCGGATGTCAGCAACAGAACGCTTTTAGTTATTATCTGTGCTAACGGTTGATCGTATTAATTTTAATTGGGATTATTTATGAAAATGTCTTTAAATATCCGATTTGAATGTTTACGACGTAAACGGGATTTTAACGAAGCGCAGTAAAGCTTGTGTTCACTGGTGGACATAAGAGTGAATAAGAGGCTTATACGGAGAATCACAATAATACAGTATCGGAGTGTTTTCTGTTCGCTTATCGTATTAAACAGATTTGTCAATTTGTAAAGCAGCCATATTACAATGAATAATCTTACAATGCATTATAATTAGGGGTACGTAAATTTCGCAAATAAAAAATCGTGATTTCGCATTAAAAAAAACTCAAAATAGAAAATTTCGCATTTATTTCGCAAAAAAAAATACAGTGTTAAAAATTCAATTAAAGGCTAGCATTGTTGTAATTACTACATTTTCATCTTTCATTGTTTGTCTGCGATCAGTTACGACAATGTTGTAGATACTAAATTACCTCTCGGCATCAACACTAATGACAGGGCAGTTGAGACATTGAACAGCTTTTGCAAATCCAGGGTAGCAAGATTTTGATGCAACTAAAACTCGCATTACATCCACAGGAGTTTCTTGACCGACCAATATATGTAATAATTGTTAGCGCGCCTGATCAGCATTTGAAAGCACGTAATGTAAAAAGGTGCGAAAGTATTTAATTTTCAAATTTCGCTTTTATCGCAAATAAAATGCAGATTTAGCTTTTATCGCATCTATTTCGTAAAAACGAAATTTACGTACCCCTAATTATAAATACATGCTTTCTCACTCGAATGTAGCTCATTATTAAATTTCATACAAGAGTAATGTAGCAAATAAATTTTTGAATAAATGACATTATTGTCGTACATAAATGTATAAAATCGAGTTTATTTCAAACCCTACTAGGTAAGACTACTAGGTAGGTCTAGGATAAGAGACATTATTAAAGAGCAAATTAAAGCAGTAAAAAACCAGCAGTAGTGTATTACAAAATGAAGGTGTATTAAGTTGTGAAAGCCTCTACAGTGGTTCCCTTAAATATATTCGCTTTTTTTCAATGAACACTTTCAACGCAAAGACAGCCGATTGTCTGCTGTTCACATACAAACTGAAGATACTGCACGTCGTGGACCGCGGTTCATCATCTTCCATCTCTTGATATTTTTTGATGATAACTGACAATACAATAAATTTTTCATTTCACACCTTTATGCAGTGACGGGCCCTTTTCCAGAATTTAAAAACTCCGCGGACTCCTGTAAAACCATATTTATGTATCAAATATGTATTATATTAAAAGTCACTGTATCTACACAACATGATTGTTAAGGTCGGGTAATTGAGCTACCGCGGAACCTTGATACGTACGCCAAGGACCCCACTTTAAGAAACCCTGCTGTAATGATAACATGACATGATGATCCTATAATGTGTTAACACAATTCCTCCATTTTAAAACCTCAATTTGTAAGTATTTATCAGAAGAGTGCGACATTTGAAAATGTAATTAAACGTTAGTGGAAACTCAGGTCACGGTGTAAATGGATTTGTTTTGATTACGATACGGCTATTACTGGACTATTGTGGCATTGGTCTCGCCGACTGAGCGGTCCCGAGGTTCCTTGTCTCCTTCAGCTGTTGACTCATCGATGTCGTTTGTTGGCTTCCGTACTTTAAAGGTATGAACAGAGCTAATAGCCTACTTTGTTGGCCATCTTCATCTACTGACATCACTTTGGAACGAGCTGCCACAGTCCCGACTTATTTCCGAACCTATACTACCTGGCGTTCTTCAAGAAAAGAGCTTACTCATACTTAAAAGGCCGGCAACGCGCCTGCAAGCAAAGCCTCGAGTTTTGCAGACATCTATTGGTCATCTACCAACTGCTCGTTTGCCCCTTATCCTATTAAAAAAAAAACTGATGGGTACCTACTTAATTAGGACGTACGTCCTACAATCATTTAATTTTTCATTTTCAAAGGTTTACATACTTATATTCGTAGTTCGTTTAAAAGGAAATAAGTGACTAAATCCGCAAATGTAAGTTTGTTAACTTTTATAATTACTAATGACACATGCTCGTGCCTCCTGTTGGTACGGAACCTATGGTATGCGAGGTTGAATCGCTCTTTACCGGTTTTTAAAGCATAGGGAGAAATATATACAAATCCTTTCAATGTGAGGCTAATAGGCTTAAAAACCCGGGACGCCCACAAAACACGTTTAAAAGTTTAGCTCACACGCCGGCTCTCTGCGGGAGATACTTCCTCGATTAAACTGCAATGCGACAATTGTAGTTGTAAGACGTATAACTGTACGCCTTACAAAATATCTTCAGTTATTAATTCCCACTCTACTTTAAGTGTTCATTACACTGTCTACACAAATAGCGAGATCGTGACTCTCCTGACCTAAAACCCCTACTGTCTGTACCGTCTCTACCATTATCGAGTATTTATCATTATCGAGGACTGTTCGAGAACAGTTACCGCGTTATTGCATCGGCCGTAAGCCCTGGGTTATGAGACCTAACAATGGTCTAATGCTAGGTCTCATAATCATCGGTTGAAATCTGACGCAAAAGCC
This sequence comes from Calycopis cecrops, assembly GCA_001625245.1. NCBI lineage: Eukaryota > Metazoa > Arthropoda > Insecta > Lepidoptera > Lycaenidae > Calycopis > Calycopis cecrops. The sequence continues at coordinate 27,484 of LUGF01041138.1, read as the reverse complement.
TTACCCATCTTGGCAACGATTGGCAAAGCGCTTATCATATTTCGAATCGAGTCAGTTGAAACGGTAAAGTATTTATTTTATTCGGTTGGGATTGTTAAAATTTGACACAATCTAGCTACACTGCCGACTGACCGTGGGCTCAGTGGTCCCTCCTATATCCCTAGTCGGTCCACTGTTGGATGTCTCTCTCAACACCGTCGATATACCGCTGCTAGATCCATCCTGGATCGGCCACTGCACAGAGATCCACTTCCCATCCGGTGATCGTTGATCAAGCGTCGTGCTACTTGGGATGTTGGACGCGGATGTAGCAATGGATTGGTAATAAATACTCACAAGGAAACAAATGATCTAGCAAGGTTCTAGAGTGGAGTCTGGAGATATAATAATAATAATGCTTTATTTATCCCCACAAAGGTTTTAAAAAAAAAGGTACAATATATTTGCCTTAAAGGATACCTTTGTGAGAGGCTGAAGTCTGTACTAGATTTTTACAATCTGTGTTACTGATCTCCAGGCCCTCACCCCCTTATTGATACATATGTATATTTTTTGCCAATGGCATACATAACTTATTATGGAATAATTATCCGTACGATACTGAACGTAGGTTGTGAAGTGACTCGTGAAGCCGTGAGAAGAAGGCAGCGTGTCTTACAATGGCGAACGTCATTAATTTTGCGTCAAACTGTCCGGTTTTTGCGGCGCTCGATAAAAAGTACGTAATTTATATAGTAACGAGTCAATCGAAGTTCAACGTACTTGTTGGACCAACTTTATGATGTCAGACATGGTCCATTGAATATATTTATGGGCCCATGGAGGGGGTAGGAGGGAGGAGGGCGTCAGTACACCCGTTATGCGGATGTCTACGGGCGTTGGTAGTCCTGAAAATATATAAAAAAAATATAATAAGCTATAAAAAATGTTTTAGAAATGATAATCTGCCAAAAAACAACAAATCATTTAATCAGGTATAGTATAGTAACTTAAAGCTATGTATGAAGGTTATATATATTCCACTAATCAAATTCAACAAAGCATAGTATGTATTACGTAGACAGGTATTCTCTGTCTACGATGTATTAGTTATATTTTGACAATATTTAATTACGTGATCAAATGTCAATTAGTGTAAAATTCGTTGTAATTTTATTGTTGAAAACGCAACCGTTAGCAACATTTTTTTTAAATATGATATAAGGCGGCAAACGAGCAGTCGGAGCCATAATCATGACTACCGACGCCCATTGACATCGGCATAGAGATGCGCTGCCCTCCTTCCTCTATCCACCTCCATGGGCCACCGGCTACTTACACACCGCACGAAACGCGACAGCACATTTAATTTTAATCAATTACGCTTGTTTTACTGCTCGCATTATACAGCTAGACCAAATCAGATTCTAGATTAAATCAGGGGGCAGATTGGCGACATCCTTCTTAGGGCGTATTAATCGACTAACATTACATGGAAGGAGATTGATGTCTGTATAATAAAGTAGCTTCGCCTTATCCAACCCGTTTCATTTAATAATGATCTACACAAAGATAATCTACTATGAGATAACTCGCTTAACTGTTACTTAACATTACTTATTATACTAACTAGCACTATTAGCTGTAATTAAGTATAACCTGTTAATATGTCTGACGCATTAATGCTTCCGTATCATTATATTAAATAGCCTAATATATTCAGAAACAACTAATTACAATAATATATTGCCCATCCGTTATTAATATTATAGTATATATTTATTATTAATAACATAATACTTATCTATTCGTCGTTAATATTTTAATTGTAATCTATCATATCCTGTGTCTACAGTCTATAATCGGTCTCGATTTAAAGGTTATTAATAAAGTATCAATTAACCGATATTAAAAATCTAACTTCTTTCTTAGATCTTCTCCAAATGAGTTAATTATAATTCTGTCTAAACCGGACTTAAATACAAACCTGTAAAAAAGACCTTTAATTGTCTAACTATCATAAAGCTTAATTACCATGTTTAGAAACCGTTTTTACTCTACAGTAAGTATTATTTAAGGTTCTTTTGCCTCATAAGTTTTCTTATTAAATTGTATTGTGGTTAAAGAAATAAATTACGCAGTAAGCGAAGCCATATAGTGCGCAGTTGATTATAAATGTATTACATATCAATTTGTCTCGATATAGTAAGTGGTAAAGAAGAAGACGTTCCGTTTTATGCATAAAATAAACAAGTAATCGAAGCTACACGATATTACAATAACACTAGTATTATATTACTGCGATGCCTATCTGCTTGATGACCGTCCCACGCCGCACACAAGCATGTCATTTACCGAGTCAAATGACAGACTCGGTTAAACTTTATAGTTATGATGACAGTTATTATGACGAGGAGGGGTTTATGTTCTGTCAACATAAACTGGGACTTGTACAATGTAAATTCAAGATATTTGGGATCAAAAACCCAATGGCATAAAATATGAAATGATAAGAATAATAACAAGTAGGTAACTAGTAAGTAGGATAATTGACGTCAGAGTCGCGAAAAGAGGACCTTTCGTTTCATCTTGTCATGATTATAATGGTTAAAGTAGCTATTGCAGTCTCATATCCGCGTGCATCCCTCCCATCTGCGGGACATATGGGGTAGGACTCCTTTCGACCTCATACCATCTCTTCTCCCGACGAGCACTCATATCAATACGATGAAGCTGTGTTGGTTTATTTTCGCTGAAACACCATAAATTCAGATCCAAAAAATAGGCCACTAACAATATTATAGGACTCTCTCTACATATAATAGTTGCAACATTACGCGGGTGCAACCTGGAATAATATAAAACTTTTTTTATTTTATTCCAGGTTGCACCCGCATAATTTTCGATCCCGAAAATATTTCTATTTGATGATTTTCATCATCCCATGACATCCCATAGGAACATTTTTTCCGGATAAAAACTGTCCTGTGTTAATTCGAATTAGTGAGTGATAAATCTCATGGTCATGATAATCGGTTAAGCAGTTTTTGCGTGAAGTAGTAACAAACAAACAAACATACAAACTTTCTCATTTATAATATTACTAGAATTGTAATCTACACATACACTGACTTCATCCATATCCGATCAATACTTCGCATAATTTCTTATAAATATTATGTATTAGTAGGATTAAACATACCCCAAATTCGAATACTGAAATATTTTTTTCGTATCCTCTCTTGGCGTTGATGTTAAACAACACCAACAGTAAAGTCAATACACGTGTGGGCAGTGATAATTGTTGTTGTAACTCTCGCCTCTATTATTGGCTAGAAAGTTGGTGATAATGAATGATAATTACCTTGCGTAACTCCTAGTGTGTAGTCCAGTTGATGCAGGAAACACAGCCTCCCGCCGAGATGAATCATTCAAATATTTTCGAACGGAAATCTTTATCGAAATTGCTCCGTAAAGCCGGATCTTCTCTATATTAGACGCTCTTTTACTCGACTGCTTATGAAGGAGGTAATGTTTTTTGAGCATATGAAACTCGGTGAAAGAACTTAACATCAACGTCAATATAGGATAGAAAAAATATTTCAGTATTTTGCTTTTGCGGTATTTTTCAATCCTACTAATATTGATAAGAAATTAGGAGAATTAACGATGCTTATAGTAAAGTACTACTGGCCACTGACTGTCTAGCCTCACATGCGATAAAAATCCTAGAACAAGTAAGTCTGGAGTAAAACTATTGCTAGATATGGGATACAACGATGATGCAATTAAAAATTAAAAATACCTTAACCGACAAATCGGAATTTTTCTAGGCCCGAAAAGCTCCTAAGTCGCAAATTGACCGGCGAAGCGGGCGATGGATCTACTCACCCATCTTAGGCCTTTGTAAAGTGGCGGGAGGGCAGCGGGGCAT
>LUGF01041138.1:9734-22903 GCA_001625245.1 Calycopis cecrops | reverse complement strand
GATAAAAATCCTAGAACAAGTAAGTCTGGAGTAAAACTATTGCTAGATATGGGATGCAACGATGATGCAATTAAAAATTAAAAATACCTTAACCGACAAATCGGAATTTTTCTAGGCCCAAAAAGCCCCTAAGTCGCAAATTGACCGGCGAAGCGGGCGACGGATCTACTCACCCATCTCAGGCCTTTGTAAAGTGGCGGGAGGGCAGCGGGGCATTGCTCAGACAGGTGGCTCTCGGCCGAGCCTCTCGAGGACGTGCAAGTGCTATTGTTGCGCAGATCATTACCGCGCCCATTGCGTCGAGTGCCACGCGCAACCGACGGATCATTGGGTTCCGTATATATACGTAACATACGTAGGTATAGCTGTAGGTCGAGGGTTCTCAAACTTATTTACTACGTATCACGTATCACGCCTGCTTCGAACATCAATTATTTTTGACGCCACTGTGACTTGTGAGTAACTAGACTAGCCAATTCTTACTTTTATACATCTTAAAAACGCTGACATTAATCACTTTAATTAATTTAATTATATGTTGTATTGGTTTGATTGGGTTAGTAGTCGTTTCGCCCAAAAAGTTTGCCCAAATTGTCTGATGTTTTGGTAACTAGGTTTGACAACAGATCATCATCGTCAACAAGACTTAACTAATGACAGGATATTTTCCATGCAAAAGGACCATTCTCCTTGTACTCTTTAGGGGGCCTTCAAGTGGAGAGGGCAGAACGATCATCAACATAACATAGTGAGAATATCTTCGAACATTGTTTCTTCGCTATATGACTAGCTCGCTTCCATGCTATAAGAACACCTAATATGCAAATTGGAAAACCTGTTTTGCCAAATACATACATTAAACTACGTACATACAACAGATAGTATGTTGTTTGTAGCGCCACAATCGACGACTGTGAGAATGAGATCATAACATTTTTTGCAAAAGGCACGTTGAGTACAGTAAGTACAACCTGGTACAACAACGTGTGTAAGTTTGCTATCACACTTTATATTACTTATAGTTAGTATAGTTTATAAAAAATGTAATTCTGATTATTTTTAAGTTTTTAATGCGGTTTTTGACAACTTTTTTTATTTTCCAAGTTATTTTTTTACTGCCATAGTTATGGTTTTTTGAAATTGTGATAAAAACTTGTTTAGTTAAAGTGAGATATAGGCCTTCCTTTCTGAAATCGGTAAATAACTGATATTTTTATACTATAAATTGTGTAGGTATATTACATTATAATGTGAATGTGTGTTAAATTATATAATTTTTATATATATTTTAATATAATATTTTTTTTTTGTATCCAGTAATATGCACAATAAAGTATATTTCATTAATTCAAGTAAATAAACATTGCTGGAATTTAATATTCTTCATCGGTGATGAAAAACATCCTATATTTTATTCATTCGTTACATTATTTATTAATTCATTTGTTTATTCATCATGAGTCCATGTTTCATTAATGGCTGTCTCTATTGACTTATTAATGTTGGCCACGTGAATACATCCGTGTTTGTGCGATTTAAATTTTAAAAGCGAATTGGTGATAATTTTACTCCGTCTTTGTGCAATACAAAATCAAATTGGCAATAACTTCGACTGCTTGATTGATAACTAAACTTTAATTTCAATGCCATGTGTTTCGAGTGGCCATTCGAGATAAGATACGAGTAGTGGCGACGAAGGAGCAGTCGAGACGTGTGTTCACAAGTAGATGGATAAAGGCCTATAATTATGACAGTTCTAAAAATCAATAGAGCATCTGATTATTTCCTAAGTACATTCGTATAGGGTTGCCAGGCCCAAATATCAAAAAGCCTGACACATCACACAAGCTTAAATTTAGCCGAAAATTTTGCCCTGAAAGCCTAACACATTGGGTTTTTGAGTAAAAATAATTGTAGTTTTTTTCTTATGCACTTATTATTACTATTCTTTCGAGCCTTACTCTCTTTTTGGTAAACTCGTCATAACCCTAACGAAAGCCGGACAGGCCGTACTTGTGTAAATTTGACATGACGCAACTGTAAAAAGTCGGACATGTCCTGCCAAATCCCGACATCTGGCCACCCTACACTCGTAATAAATATAAAATCATAGAAACATCTAACATATCAAAAACTTCAACATATTTTATCGCGGTATAAATATTATCAATACGACAATACGTGTTGGATGTAACCGAAGCTGTTCAAACAGATCGCACACTTTGCGAGACGTTAATATTTGCTGAAGGAGTCAACGACCTCTGTAAAGACTTGACACACTGCCAACAAAAATCCCATGATCATGCCGGTGCCTCGGCTAGAGCAAACGAAAACGCGGACTCATGTATTCTTTTGGTAAATCATCCCAGTACACACAGGCACGTTTTCGTGTGAAAAAGACTTTTGAATGTGTGCGTAGAAACCACCTTGTTTAATTAATAGTTAGAGAGCGCGAAAATATAAGAAAAATTTAGGAATTTTGATCTGAAAATTGAGCTGTGTTCCGCAGTTATCATTCTCAAGGGAATTATTATTGTTTTTATTAAAAGTCAAATTAGTTTTTAGTTCTTAAATACCTACATATTGCGTCACCATCAGGATAAAATTTATGCTATCCGGTCAACAATCGTATTAAGCCTTAGTATATCACCAGCGACTGTAACTCCCCTGCGGAACACTAGAAGTGATAAATATCTTAGTAGTAAAATGTTTAGAAGTGTATTTACACGGGTGTAGGCGAAACTGTTATAACTCGCCATTTGTCCGTTCGTAGCCTGATTTGGCATCTAAATTAGGTTACAACACTAATAACTATTGGCATGCGTCACAGTAAAAGCCTATCCGATTGTGAGACCAGGTACTTAACTAGCGAGAAATAAAACAAAATATATTTTTTAAAGTTAATATTCATAACAGCCACATCAACGTGGGCGGGTCAGCTAGTTGGGGTATTTAAGGGATAGAAAAGATTGTGACCATGTAACCTCAAACCTCTCGCCCTAAACACACCTTAACACCCTTACATCGATTCTTAGAGAAAAATCCCTTTTTATATGTGACGGACAGATGAGAAGTTATTGACGAGTGCCGACGTCTATTAACATCTCCACGGTTAAAGTTATTCAACGTGTTGTCCCTCCTTTACCCCACCCCCAAAGAGCTACTTGCTCTCACAAACTGTTTGATGTTACATCAATCACTCATCAACACCAGTGTATTTCATACATTAGTTTACATGTACCTCACACAGTTACCGCCGGCCGCGGCGCAGCACAGAGCGCGTCAGTTTAAATATTTACACCGGCGCTGATGGAGCGCAGACCAGATACGGGGCGATCCAATAAATACACACACGGGATAAATATGTGTAAATAGTAAGGTGGTGCCGGGCCTGTAGCCGAGTTGGTCCGGCACACGTTACCTAGTCTCATTGGCCGAGTTCCGGCGAGCGTTTCGCTTCTACAACATAAGTTGTTAATCAAAAGGCTCCGACTGCTCGTTTGCCTCCTTACTACCTATAAAAACAATCGTCTAATAACTGCGCTGAGTTTTTACTTTTGTTTTTAGAAATTATTTTGAACATTTGTAATCAGGGTTCGAAGGATCAATGTAGATACAAATATTACGATATATACCCAATGACTTTTTGTGATATATGTCAATATTTCATTTTTTAGTTGATTTTGCATATTCTAGAAGAAAATTTTACCTTTTGGTTTAATTTGTCCGATAATCCGATAAATGTTCGATATTTTGATATTTATAATAAATATCCGATAATCTGTTTATAATGTAAAATTTTATAATGTAAAAAGTAAATGTAGTAAAATGTAATAGGTTGTATGCTTGTCAAGTTACAAAAATAGCTACGGTAGAATCAGTTCTAGTATAAATGTTTTTTTGAATCCGCATAATCAATATTTAATTGTGTTGGCTACAAAAAGTCAGTTTTAAGATATAGATAAATTGGACATTTAAGTGCCTTGTGTCGTCCGTTTCTTTCAGATAGATTGTACATTTAAATATCGTGTGTTGTCCCTTTTCTCGTAAGCTTCATTTAATTATTATGTATGTATGTGAAAGTAAAACTCTGAAGCTATTTAAATAATCCGGTTTGAAATACACTCGCGCCAGATAACAAGAATCTCGACATTTTGCCCGCTTAATGGGGAACGGATATTTTTATAAAACTTTTATCTTTTCATAATTCATACCCTTTTGTAAGCTTTCAGAAATTTAAATCATCTCGTAAACTTTTATAAAATATCTTATAAAAGTGGTTAACTTGTATATAATTGTAAAAAAAAGATGTTTTAACAGAAAGTTTAGAAATAATATAGGTCCCATTATAGCCGGTTATGTATAAAAAGAAATAATTTTATATATAGAAGAATATAGGGCCAACTGAATTGAATTTCTTTGTTTCTATTTTATGTGACACATCAATGACATAAAAAGATAAATATGCGATGAAGCTAAGTGTCCTAGATGTGTAATTTAGGAAATTGTGTGTGTTTTATCTTCATACACTGCTAAGAACCCAAGAAATCTTATAACCTACCCACCTTAAGTCGCGGGAAAAAGCTTAGTATATGTAAAATGGGTTGAAAATAAGTTAAGAAGCCGTATTGTAAATAATTGACGTCTTATAATTGGAACCAATTAACGAATTCAGCGACGCAAACAATGTAATGTTAAATTTAGATCAAATTATATTCGGGGCCATGGAAATTCCAGTAGGCGCAAGTTCCAAGTTCGTTAATTATTTGCCGTACCGGATTAATTACAGAACAGTAGGCAAAGAAACGAGTAATACGTTTGGGAATGCAGATGTAGAACAAAGTAAATTACGTTCTGGAATATTCTGAGATAAGTCTGCCCTAATTACAAACAAATTTCCAAGTTCTTGGTTCTCCAGGATAGCGGTGCCGTCATATAGCGACGGCAAGTAGATAAAGATCCAATGATTAGAAATAATAGCATATACATTGGAGAGAAAACGGCTGATGAAGAGTTAAAGCTGTCACTATAGTCTATAGCTAGCTATATATCCGCCACAAAACGGCCTTAATACAGCGGCGAATGACGTAACTTACTACTTATGAGTTATGACTACTTATGTAAGCCTAAGTAAACCTAATATTTTTTTAAAATTTTAATTTAATCAATCGCATAACTATTGCACGATAACAAATAAAACTAGGAAAATTGTTTCTTAAATTTTCCTTATCAAGGTTTCTTGAAGTATTACTCAACTAATTTAATTGTTATTGAATATTTTTAATCCATAACCCTCATTATTACGATAAGGCGTATCCCGCGGATACACTTGTTTAAAGTCTATCTACTAGCTGTATCCCACGGATACACTCGCTTAAAGTATATCTACTAGCTGTATCCCGCGGATACACTTGCTGACAGTATATCTAATAGCTGTATCCCGCGGATACACTCGCTTAAAGAATATCTATTTGCTGTATCCCGCGGATACACTTGCTGAAAGTCTATCTACTAGCTGTATCCCGCGGATGCACTTGTTTAAAGTATATCTACTAGCTGTATCCCGCGGATACATTTTCCATTGTTTCGATTACCGCGATAATTTTACTGTCACAGCAACGCACGGGCTATTAATAATATTTAATATGCGTTCTATAAAGTGTACTATATCCATGAGTATTTCAAACGTGTTGGATACTTAAATTATAGGAAGGTCGTGTGGGTCACGTCGATGAGTGATGGCGTCTAAGTGGGGGGGGGGGGGGGGGGGGNNNCGGACCCAGGGACAGAGTTATGTACGTCGATCGTAGATTTAATGAATAATTAAAGGGAAGTGGTACCTGCGAGCTATGTGTTTCGTAGATTTGAGCAGGGTTCGAAAATATCCGATATTTAATATAAATATCAAAATATCGGATATTTATGATATATATCATGTTTAATATATATCCATTTTTTATGAAAGCCATGTTGTTATCTTATGATTTAAAAAAAATAAATGATTAAAACAAAACTAACATATTTTTAATGGTTTATTTACCTATATAGGTAAGTAGGTACCTACTTAAAAAATAAATAAAACCAAAACATGAAATTTTCTTCTAGATCAGGCAATATCTACTAAAAACATATTGATATAAATCACTAAAAGTCATTGGATATATATCATGAAATATATCAATTTATATATATCCCTGGATTTAAGGCTGTCACACTAAGATACGATAATATTTTATGTGCGTATAAAACCTTTCTTCAATATAATATGTCTGTGCCTACAGATACTTGACGGTAAAATATATGTGATCTGCGTAGTGTGTGGTGCTGCTTTAGCATAGTATAGAGAGCGATATAGACAGATATGCGCTCGGATACAGATATCTTACCGCATCTGATAGTGAGTGACAGCCTTTACACCGATATCAATATTCTATCTGTTGATGGATTACTAGGGATAGTATTGACATATTATGTTTTATGTCAAAATTCTATCCCCTGTAGCCAAGTCGATAGATAAAATACGGCCCTTGATGAATTAATAAACCCTACCCTACTAAGTAAGGACCTTAGTGTAAGGTCTCCTCGAAGTCAAGAAGGAAAGGGGTTGAGAAGTTATGGTCCACCTGAGGCTCAATCGAGGTTGGCGAATATTAGATGTCGTAAATGTAAGTGTGTTAAGTTTAGATAGGCTAGCACGAACGCGAAGATAAAGGTGGCTGTGAGTGATTATGGATGTTATATTATCGTGTTTCGTGCGGTATGAGTTTCTTATAGAAGGGAGAGTTAGATTTGGCGGCAGTGTCGTGTAAGCGAGAGGTATCTCCCATGTGCCAGGCCAACTGTTATGCAGCAATAAGTACATCTTCAGTGGAACACCACCCTTTCAGAGGCACGCTGGCTTCGAACCTGTATCTGTTGTTCAAGTCTCCACAAGCCTCGAGTAATACAATTAAAATAGAGAACAAGCGATGGCATCAATACAAATTATGTCATCAATAGATAGTATTGTAACATATTACACAAGTAATTGTAATGATGACCCGCATCTGCGTGATCTAGATCTTTACTTACCGTGGAAAGATCTAGATTTGTCTTGTTGTTTGTTTGTCTCTTATATACACAAACATGGACAGATTTTGTAAGTAGCCGGCGGCCCATGGAAGACGGAGGTGGATGGAGGGCAACGCATCTGTATAGCCTCTGTGTGGATGTCTATGTGCGTCGGTAGTCATGAAAATGGCCTAACTGCTCTTTTGCCCCTTTATACTATAAAAAGAGAAAAAAAAGCTAGGTATCTTATAATTATCTAGATTGTGCACCAGATTTGACTTGTTGTTTGTTTGTCTCTTACGTATACATATAAACATTACTGTAATGTTTGTACACATAAGAGACAAACAAACAGGAACATTAAAAAGAAACTCGCGGGAAGATGAATGTCTTTTTATAGTGTACGTTTTTATGTCTACATAGGGTCAAACGAGCGTTTGAAGCCTTTTGATGACTGATGATGATGCGGATGTCTCAGTTCGGGAACCATAGACATCCGCGCAAAATGTGACAACGTATCTATGACTTGCTATAAAAACGCTATAAATACGCTCAAGAAACATTACCCTCCTTTTGACAGTCGGGTAACTAGAACAGGGTCCCAAGTATAAACAAATGATAGAAGACATTTAGTACAAACATAAATTGTGGAGTAAACAAACCTAAGTGATAATACACACACGACACCAATAATTATATCGGACGGGCCAATTAATCATAATTACACTTCGATAACTTAAACTAGCTGAAACACGCCGCTTTGTCTGCGGCTCGTTATACATTCAAAACTCGTAGACGCTACGCGGCCTTCAAGTACAACAGGTTAGTTGAAAGTTTTTACTTCTCATTTCTATTGGCAGTCCCTGTGATGGCTTTTTTTATACTGTTAGAGAGTTGAGTAACTTGATTTAGTAGTTACTAAATACTAAATACTATGTTCCGCGATATGCCGTCATAATATTTAGTATGAAACTAAATTTAAATTGAAAGTCAATAAAGTCAACTTACGTCTAACTCAGGTTGTAGGTACCAGGAAGCATACCTACAGCTTATGTGACGCTCGAAAAACGTACCCACCCCTTCCGAAGCAGTCGGATAATAATCTTGTTACTGTCTACAAAATGTACATCGTTCATGAAATCACACTAAAAAGAACATGAATATGTTGTTACTTTAAGGGTTTAAACACGATTAAAAATTTATTAAAGTTACTAGCGATAACATTATACTTTTACTCGACGTTTTGGCCGGGTTGCACCAGCCGTGGTCATGAGCTGCTGTGACGCTTTGCCAGTATTATTTGATGATGTTAAAACCAGTAAAGTAGCTACAAAATGTGTAACAAACGCGAAAGTCTTAAACCACAATAAAAGACACAATATTCGTGTAGTCTAGAGGACAATAACGTTATATCAGGACTCCGTCAGCAAACACCCTGCCTAGATAACAGGTCGTCGCTCTGATAACATAATTTGGGCGACAGATAGTTGTGAGCTCTCAAACAAACGTTCCTTTGCAGGCTGTACCGGAAACCGGTACTGGATGTTATTTGACTTCAAATTTGTCTACACTATGTAAGTTGTAGAATGGGCTTAAATTCAACCAGCTAGGTAAATGGATTTTGTAGTTGTACTTATACTTACCTAAAGTTAGGAATGTGGAGACAAGACCAGTTTGTTGGTTGATGTGTGGGCACTCTTTTCTCTCTGCCTATTCTGTTAGGGAACCGGCGAGAACCTATGTGTGTGTGTGTGTGTAGTTGTACTTCTTTGGGTGTGGTTTTATGGTTAGGTTTTTTTTTTTATGATATAGGACGGCAAAAGAGCAGCCGGAGCCATTTTAATGACTACCGACGCCCACAAACATCCGCATAGAGGCTATACAGATGCGCTGCCCTCCTTTCTCCTCCCACCTCCATGGGCCACCGGCTACTTACCGGCCGCACGAAACGCGACAGCACAGCTGTCACTTTACGCCAGCCTCGTGTAAGCGAGAGGTACCTCCCCTGTCGTGCCGGCCCAATTCGACTGCATGCAAGCATGCAGTGTGGCACTACCTCTTACCGTAGGTACATTGTTATGTACGTTAATGGTGAAGTATCAGTGATAGTCCTCCATGGTGAAAATATTAAAATATGATAGAAGAGTAATTTGGAGGGCAACATGCCTGCAAAGCAATTGTGCGAATGTCTATGGGCGTCGGTAGTCATCTAAAGGCTCCGACTGCTCGTTTGCGCTATCCTACTAGCCTATTAATATTATAAATGCGAAAGTTTGTATGTTTGTTTTTTTCTCCTTCACGCAAAAACTGCTGAACCGATTTTCATAAAATTTGTGACACACTTAGAGAGGAACTTCGATTAACACATAGGATAGTTTTTATCGCGAAAAAATGTTCCTATGGGATGCTGTGGGATGATTTTCTATTTTCCACGGGATCGAAATTTACGCGGGTGAATCCGCGGGGCACAGCAATAATAAGTAATAAATTTATGTTCTCAAACCGAGGACATTTTAAGAGATTACAAATGAGTAAAGTTGTACAAACTAACTTTTTTGCCTTCTTATACTTGTACTATATTATAAAAAAGCTAAAGAAGCTACACAGCCACTAGGCTATTGGCCGTCTTAGCCTTCAATAAAAAAGATAAATACTAACGGCGTATGAAGAAAGATACATGTCTAATGTTACTCAATACTAACTTACAGCGCAATAATCCAATTAATACACAAATTACAGTGTACGTATAGTACACGCAACCACTCAAGCAAATTATATGTCCGCCGACCTTCTCGTGTCGCGCCCAAGGTGAAATGTAAACTGGCTGCGCTTCCTATACACTGGGGCTGGACCACTGGAGCTGACGTGATGTGGGGGGTGCACCTGTCATGTTATGTGTAAGCCTATGGCAAATAGATTTTGGTAAGAGGTAGTGCCACACTGCATGCTTGCATGCAGTCGAATTGGGCCGGCACGACCGGGGAGGTACCTCTCGCTTACACGAGACTGGCGTAAAGTGACAGCTGTGCTGTCGCGTTTCGTGCGGTGTGTAAATAGCCGGTGGCCCGTGGAGGTGGGAGGAGAAAGGAGGGCAGCGCATCTGTATACCATCTATGCGGATGTTTGTGGGCGTCATGAAAATGGCTCCGGCTGCTCGTTTGCCTTCCTATATCATAAAAAAAATAGAAGTTAGCCACCGTAGAAGTGTTTAATTAGGGAGCAGACGGATTACCTAAGGAGCCTTATGGTCGCCGCACACTTATCAACTCGGAAAGGGATCGTAGACGCCTCGCCTAGAAAAGCGTAGACGATACGATTACGTTACGTTTCCCATTAGTGTGCGTTGCAGTATGAAGTTTCATACAAAGAATACTGATCGGCCCGAGGTGATACGGTTACGATCCCTTTCCGAGTTGATAAGCGTGGCGACCATTATGATGAATGACACTCAAATATACGCATCATTGGCATGCACATGTTGCCTCTTGGCCAAGGGAAAATTACAAACAGCACGAAATGTTTGACTGTGATATTATCATGTCAGCAAGAGGTACTTCCCCGGTCGTGCCTATTCGGCAACATCAGGAGTTATACTATGCATGAGATTCTCTCTTATCTTTGATATTCACGAATCGGACACCTGACCTGTCATAATTATGAGGCCCGCGTTGCCTACGCAAATGTGAACCTGCCTTAGCGGTGGCGTAACTGTATCGGGGACAGTGGCAAATTCGTGGGCTGGGCTTCTTTTCTTTTGAAGCGACGCTTAACCAACGAATGTTCCTCATGTGCGCACTGTTACCTGATACCTATAGTTACGCCCGTGTCATGGGTATGTAATGCCCAGGACTATTTTCGTCTTAGAAATAAGGCTTCCTAGTATTTTGTAAAGGTACTGCGAATGCTGCGGACGGGCTTGACCGGAGAGGTACACTCTATCTATATGCGACTGGAGTGTACTCTTTATAAGCGAAGTTTCTAAGCTCTGTAAAGGATTACTCTAGTCAACACTGGAAACACACTTTTTTAAAACATCTTAGTGGAAACAGGTTGCTTCGAAATACTAATTAATATTAAGACCATTTATTGTATACTTATAAGGACGGCATTATCGCTAAGCGATAAAGTTCTTTTGTAAAAAAAAAATATGAATAAAAAAAAATAACATCTTAGTCATATTTTTCTCATACCGGCCTCAAATAGTAATGTATGTATATTTAGGAGTAAATATCTCCAATATACTAATAGACGACACAAGTATTTAACAATCACTACAAACCCAATCATTTACATTCAACGAACTCCAGGAATTCCAAGTCAACTTATCCTGAACTCTCCTAATTAAGGCACCGAACTTGTCTGGTCTTGTCACTGCAGGGGCATCTGAATTACCTATTCATCCTGGAATACTCGAGCCATTCGACCAGAGGTTTAAATAATCAAGTTTCCATTTCTTAGATATCACGTTTTATGTTGTATGCAATGAGAAAAACATTAAAACAACCATGATTCATCAAAGCGGGGCAATAAAATTATGACGGAACGCAGGAAAAAACTGCGTTTGTGATTGTGTTCGTTTATAGTTTGTTATAAATTATGATATGTAGTAATCTTGGTAAGAGGTGGTGCTATGCTAAATAAACGAATTGGGTGGTAGGAACAGGGAGGTACTCTGCGCACACTATACCTACCGCTGCAAGCTGACAGGTTACTTGTCGAGCTTCTTGCGGTCTGTGATATTCGGTGGCCCATTGGGAGATAGAATGAGGGCAACACATCCGCATGCGAATTAGGGGAAGTCTATGAGCGAATTAAGTAGCCATCAAAATTACGGTAAAGTCATATAACATTACCAAAATTCTCAATTGCCCGTTTTTCTCTTTACTATAAAATGCCTTCTCGAGATTTCTTACTTTTAAAAAGTATTTATTTTTTTCTACATCCCTAGCAGGTACCGTGACAGAAGTAGAGGTGTGCCTAAGAGTGATATTTGAGTAGCAGCAATCGCCCTGAGCAGTTGTAAAAAATCGCCGTGAATAGTAGCAGTGATTTAATCACTCTTTAAATCACTCTTTACTTTAGCGCGATGCATCGCTTCCAGCGATCACAGCGAACGCGTAATAAACAGTGACCGGTCGCTGTGAGCATGTAGTGATTAAAATCACTACAGCAGCGATCGCTGTTTATGAATATCACAGTGATTTTTCACGGCGATCGCAATCACCGTCTCACCACTAGACAGAAGTTGACACAATTTTGCGAGACGAGGAAAAAGGGTTAACTTTTATTCTAGTTTATACTTTATAGTCCAAGATTTTCCAAGTCTAAATATTTATTATTTATGTTTAATGTCCTACTACTATTATTATGGTGCCTGTTATGACTAACTTATATTTTATTATAAACTATAAATTTTAGTTTCATGGGTTCCGGTTAAGAGCTATAAATAAGAAGTTTTATGTGGCAATTAGGAGTTAAGTATCGGATAACTACTGCGGAATCTATTAAATGACCTGAGAAATCCTAAATGTTCTAAAGCACACTACACTACAAGACTATTAAAACCCTTTCCTTTAGATCTTCCTTACTCACTTTGTTTTTTTTAGTTCTTAATTTATAGAGCTTAATCTAAGAAGATTAATTCGCTTTAATAGGTACATTAATAATTAATTTTAACCTTAAATGTTAATAATTAAAGATATTTAAAACCAATAAAACAATTAAGAGTAATTCTTATATTTACTCTGACTATAGAATCGTAGGATTTCAATAATTAAAAGTATTCAAATACAAAATAATATAGCCTGAATAGTTCAGTATCTTGATGTTAGTGAATTAATTTTCGTGGTCTGATGCGTTTTTGCGAACATTGCCCCCTACCAACAATCACATTTAGAAACTTTACCACTTTATATTAGTATATACGAAAGATGCTGTCTTCCTACAATGTAACCACGCGGCAAACGGCGCGGCTAAACCGCATCATAAGGAAACGTGGTTTTGTAGAATGACATAAGGCGCCACGTGCGCGCGTCACGCTTCGGGGAACTCCAACCGGACCTTATCTAGTGATAAACGAAAATATTTGCCACACAACGAAAATAGGGGCTATGCAGCTG
>LUGF01041125.1:457975-504212 GCA_001625245.1 Calycopis cecrops | reverse complement strand
TCCCGTGTGAGACTGAGTAGTCAGTCCCGTGTGGGACTGAGTATTCAGTCCCGTGTGAGACTGAGTAGTCAGTCCCTTGTGAGACTGAGCCAACAACGGCGCGTACAAGCTTTCCCAACGTTAAAAAGAAAACCAGACCGACCGGGCAATATTATATAATCTATATACAGATCTGTAATACATTTTCCGTTCGATCTAGCACAGACGATAAGGGTAGTTGCATATTTCTTCATGCCTTATTGAGTTATCTCCGTCGATAAGCTATCTACGACTGCAGATCACTGGCACTGCTTGTCGGATGTTCCTTGATGGTAGTTTGTGATACGTTAGAGTTATTGTACACTAGGTATAAACCGTGGTTACGCCTGCGTAAAATTTTACCCGAGAAAGTTATAATTTTTTTGTGAAATAAGGACTTTTTGATGTACGCTACCAGAGTGTAATTAAATATAATAAGGTACTATTTTTTATTTATTTTATTTTATTTTATTTTATTTGGAAATTAATACAGTATTATTGTTGTAGATAATAACAATATTGAACAAATGTACTCAGTTACATTATTTTCGCATATAAGAACATAAATGCTTGATTTACGGAGGAGACAATAGTTTTTCTCTACTTTTAAAATATAAATAACACAAAGGTGAATAAGTACAATCAAAATTCAAGTTTTGTCAAACCACTCCCTTGTGAGAAAATGTCTATATTGACTAGGAGAGGAGCAGAAAATATCTAGCGAAGAGTTATCAGCCAACCGATTAAATGTATTTGATGATCGAATAAAGAACGAGTTTTGCCTGTAATTAGATTTGTGAGGTTCTGTGCTTAATATTTTACGATTTGTTATGTGAGTGTGGTAAGGGACACGTATATTTATTTTTGATAACAAATATGGAGAATCAAGTTTGGATTGTGCAATTTTGACTAAAATAATGATGTCTGCCAGTTTACGTCTCTCTTCCAGAGTTAAGAAATGATATTTTCTACAGCAATTGATGTAATCAATATATTTGTCGGTCTCTTTAGCTTTGAACTGGAGGAATCTCATGAATTTCCTCTGGACACCTTCCAGTCTCTGCACATAAGCATTGTACTGAGGGTTCCAAACCTGAGAGCAATACTCGAAGACGCTACGCACATACGAGCAGTACAAAATTTTAACGATTTTCAAACTAGAAAATTGCGAGCAAGATCTGATCACAAAACCCATAGTTTTGCGGGTTTTGTTGGCTATAGCATCTATATGTCTGTCATAAGTGAGCTTTGCGTCATGTATGATTCCCAGATCCTTAATCTCATCAACTCGCTTCAGGTTTTTGTTACATAGGGAGTAGTCAAAATATTCTAGGGAGATTTTCCTGCTAAAAGTGATAGTTACGCATTTAGAGATGTTAAGGTGTAATTTATTTTGTTCGCAATATTTCTGGAATGCGTCTAAATCCTTTTGCAGGAGAATACAGTCACGTGGGCTCTTAATTCGTTTAAATATTTTCATGTCGTCTGCGTAAAGGAGAAATCGAGAGTAGCTGAGACAGGAGCTGACGTCGTTCACAAAAATATTAAACAGAATTGGCCCAATTAGTGAACCCTGTGGAATACCTGAAGGGAGTAAATTCCAATTGGAAACGTACCCATTAATTACCACAGCCTGAGAACGATTTTTCATATAAGATGTGAGCCATCTAAACAGATTCCCATGTATTCCTGCTGCTAAAAGTTTTTGCAAGAGTATTTTGTGATCTAAAAGATCAAAAGCTTTTGTAAAATCGGTAAAAATCGCATCTACTTGGCCCCCGCCGTCCATGGCGGATGAAGTGAGCTCTGTGAAAGATAGTAGGTTCGTAGAAGTTGAACGACCTTTTAAAAAACCATGTTGTTCAGGTATAAAGAAGGTAGTTAAGGTGTTGAGAATCTGATTGTAAACAATACGTTCCAAGATTTTTGCAAACAGACATAATTTAGAAATAGGGCGATAATTGCTTACTAAACTTTTGTTTCCATTTTTATAGATTGGAGTAATAAAAGCGGATTTCCATAAGGCAGGAACAATGCCCTCTTTCACAGAGCGCTGATATAGTATGTATAGGGGCTTAGTAAGGGAAACGGCACAGTTAAAGATAAAGGTCGGTGGTATACCGTCAGGCCCAGCCCCTTTAGACCTATCAATGGTGTGGTGTGTGGTCAAAGTAATTCGTACACAAGAGCTGGAGTAATTTCGATGTCATTAATTATGTGAGGAGGAGTACTTCGGTCAGTTGTATCATTATTTGTCACGTTGGTTGTAGGCGTAGTAAGGGAAAAAATAGACTGAAAATAGGTAGCGATGGATGGCTATGGATGGATGATGGATGAATTTGATGCTAGGGATTATTTTATTAATTTTGTTCTCATCTGGCTGCCATCTTTTTTCTTGACTGTTTAAGTCATATAATTGGGGCGATAAACTAGAATATCTTCCTACTTATCTTATTGTTTTTAAAGAAATAATGCCTTACCAACCTTACCAAGGGACCCGCCCTTGACGCCCCGCGTTTTTTACCTCGGGTTCTCTGAGATCATATCAAAGGGTTATTGTGGTTGCCGCTGTCGATCCTAGGGCCAAACTAGCAGCAGCAGTGATAAGTGAGACTGTTGTGAGCCTGTTTACAAAAAGTCATGCCTTTTTTATTATTGTTCTTTTTCTCACTTTGTAATAAAGCCTCCCAGCTGAGTTGCTCTTTGTCTGGCCTCGTCCCCCAAGCCTGTCTGGTATGGGTAACCATGTCCGACATAGCCTTGGGGATCACAGAGGAACGCAAGCACCCGCCATTAAGACAAGGTGGTATCAATTTTGTTTAGAATGCCCATCAAAGTGAGCATGGGACGTCTAATAAAAAAATATTGTACGTGAAAACATCAAGACTATTAATGATGCACTATTTTTTATTTTCCTTAATTATTGTTTTATTTAATTGATCATATTACGTTCATAAATAATATCAATTAATTTGCCGGTGAAACGCGATACGAACAAAATGGAGTCTATAATTATATTTATATTGTTCACAACAATTAGGAGTAATTATAATAGATAAAAGATGATAATTATGCGATATAATGGGGAAGTTAGTCGAGTGTAACATGGAGTTAACTAAATATAAGTATGCAAATAACATATGTACATATAAGTTTATAAGTGGGATTTCAATAATGTGCCTTCGGCGAAGATCACTATGCAGAGGCGACAAATCGAAAATGTTTCGTTTTGGGGCTTCCTTCTGTAAAATGTAGGTATATGAGCTGGATAAAAAAATTGTAGTCGTTTCTTCTTTCATATTTAATAGAAGTGATATTTCAGAAAAGAAACAGGTAAATATTTCGACATCAACATTTGGCTCTCTTTTGTTCTTGGTCATTTTTCGTTTTAAGACAGTTTTTATGTCAAATGGTTAATTTAAGGACGACTTTATGCCAAACGAATAATCCTGTTTAGATTGCGTTGTGGCGGTATCATGTAAGCAAGAGGTACCTCCCCGGTAGCGGTACTATCTATAGGTACTCTAATTATATTTATTTTAAATAAATACGTATAATCATATAATAATATCCGTGATCTGGGTTGGATTTAAGCCCGCGACGTCTGGCGTAACTTGCGAGTTTTACCGATGGTCTAATCGATTGACTAATTTATGTATTTGTATTTATAAGAGTACAAGCTATGCCCCGTGGATTTACTAGAGTAAGTTTCGATCCAGTCGAAAAATTGGGATAAACAGTAAAAATATATTTTAATGTTAGAACCTATTCTTATAATTTAATCACAGATATCGTGACACGAGATTTTTAAATAAGATCAACACATTATTAACGCTAGATAGCTATTCTATAACATCTCTACTCTATGAAAGCTACTGTGCTATGTTTAGAGACACCGTTAGAACCTGTATCCATTTGTTTTTTTTATGAAAACGTTAGATGTTTTTGCCATGATCGGTTCCGCTTATTTGCACGCTATCTGCTTCTGTAGGAAATTGTTTTTTTTTATAAATGACATTCATAATACGTTTGTTGTATAACGGCATTGATTATGTAACTATCATTATTTATTACCAGGTGTGTACCGTTTCATAAATGTAATAACCTATTATATATGCTGATGCATAATTGGTGTGCAAAGGTGTGGCTTTCCTTCCTTCCTCCCCTCCAAGAGAGTACAGGAACTTTACAAAACGCGATAGCATAGCTGTCACTTGGCGGTATGTGAGCGAAAGGTAAGAAATAGGGTAGCTGAACTTGTAATATATATTTGTGATGGGTGAAATCTAAATCCGTTCAGCAGTTTTTGCTTTAAAGAACAACAAACATAATATTATATACAATCACATTTATGATAATTACAGGATGTCCTTTTACTAATAAACTTACATAAGAGGATGTGTTTGAGATGTGTCAGTGTTGTAGTAAAAATGTTATTTGAAAAATAGCCGCAGCTGAATTTCATAAGCGAAGTTCTACGTCGCACTAAAACGCGATATTCGGGTGAACATAAAAAATCTTCGATCGTCCATCGACACTTAAGGCACTTTTTTAAGCAATACAATAAAGATGGCCAAAAAATGGGTAAAAAATAACATTGCCAACCCAATTAGCTAATTCAAATGTGATAGCGCCACAACTATCATGATAAGTGGCTTTTAGACTCTTAAGATCTCGTACAAACCAGTAATTTTATTCATTCGCATTAAATTAACTTTAGTCCATTTAAATAATATTATGATAAAAGTCATTATTGCGATAAATGTTATAAAAATACTTTTGTAGTTTTTGCACACGACTTTGCTTGTATTACAGTGATAAATCCTACTTACATTTTAAATACGAAAGTTTGTTATTATTTCATATAAAAAAATAATGAAAGCATTTTTCTAAAATTTGGTGCAGATATAGACAAGACACCTGAAATAGAATTAAGGTAATTTTCATCCCGAAAATAAGATTGTATTATTATGAAACGGCAGGTTTCTGGCGGTTTGTGTTTCCGAGGGGGAGGAGGTACGGATGTCTATGAGCGGTGGTAGTCCTCAAAGGTTCTCGTTTGTCGTTTTATTCACACACACACATACACACGGATATCTTCGAGCCAGCTCCATAATCGGGTAGGCAGGGAGTACCACATACCACGATAATGCCCTGCTTCCGCCACATTCGTAACTTTTTTTTATTTTCATTTAATTAATATAAATACTGACATCTTACTTAAGGTCTTTTGGATTCAGTTTTGCTTTTTATTATAATGGGACAAACGATCGAACTATCGCAGTAGGAGTCTTTTGACGATTACCAACTACTACAGACCTGTCCGAAATTGATATTTAAAATCATTGCCCTCCTCCCTTTCTCCAATGGGCCACCGGAAACTCATACGAAGCACGACAGGCGACAATTTTACTTTACGGAGGCATCTCTTGAGCGAGAGGGACGTACCCGGGTCATGTCGACCCAATTTGGATAAAATGTACCACGGCGGTACCTCCAAGGTACGTAAGTACCTACCTCCAACTAAAACTTGGTATCGCCATTTTAATTTTTTACCAATGTCATACAAAATGGTCCTAATGTACAACAAGACAGACACTCGAAATCTCTTACATAATATATACCTTATACTTAGTAAAATTTACATATTTAAAATGTAACAATAATTTCCTTTGCAAAACAAATTACATATATTATAATGTTTCAAAATTTTAGTTTTTGTATAGTGTCATCAACATGATCCATGATGAAATCATCCGGTTTAAATGCTTAATTATTTTTTTCAATGTAGGTTCATGTGAGGGTAGACGAGCAGTCGGATACATTTTCATGACTACCTGCGCCCATAGACGTCCGCATAGAGCATATACGTTGCCCCCTTCATTCTTCCATGGGTCACCGGCTACTTACACACCGCACGAAACGCGACAGCACACAGAAACATGTCGTGCTTCATTACGGCGGTCTCGTGTAAGCGAAAGATACCTCTCCGGTCGTAATGACCCTAAAGCGTACTGTATATAGGGTGGCACTACCTTGTGCTAAAACACTTTTAAACTGACTCGACAAATGACCCGGTTTAAATAATATTTTTCAACCGAGTCATTTCTCGAGTAAATTTCAGTCAGTTCAATAAACCTGAGTTAAGTTATATTTCAGGTTTACTGAAACACAATCAAAGGCTATCAAATGTTCCATTTAGAATCCCCCCCCTCCCCGAACATGCAGCCACCTGCCCCCGAAGATGACATGGNNNGGCGAGCCTCTGTGATCTCCAAGGCCATGCCGGACAGGGCTACTCATACCGGACAGGCTTCGGGGGAAGGCCAGACTAAGGTCGATCCTCCACCCGTCCCTCTGAATCGAGTCCGTTATAGACTCCTAGGTATAGTATATTAAAATATTATTTATTGTACTCGTATTAAAAAAAAAAATGGTATCCTACGTAAATGTATTCCCATGCGTCAAAGAAAAATAAGTATTGACTAGATAGTGGACGGAATACTTGTAACCTGTGACGCCATTTTTATTTACACAGGAGAGCGAACGAGCAGTCGGAGTCTCTAGATAACTACCGGCGTCCGAAGATACCCGCATGTAGCTTACATTTGCCTCCTTCTTCCTCCTCCGTGGGTCGCCGTGTCACATGTAGGTAATATAGCCGTCCTGTCGCCTCTAGACGAGCCATCTCAAGTGTACGCGTGTCGCGTTGTGTGCGGCCATTAGTTTTGAATATTCATACTTGGGCTAATGAGCGGGTATCACGCGATTCGCACTCAGTTTTCGGCGGTACAGTCGCGTGGAAAAGTTCTATTAAAAAGTGAACTAGCTATGCCCTGCGGTTATACTTGTGTAAAATGTATTGAATTGAATTTTTTTGGGATGAAAAATGATTTGTAAGTTATGATTAATATTTCTGCAAATTTTTATTAAAATCTGTTTAGTACTTTTTGCGTAAAAGAACTTACAAAGTTTCGTATTAAAAATGTTAGTAGGATTATAAATTATGTACTTAAATAATAAAAAAAAATAATTACCTTTATGTGTCCAATGTCAAAACGATTAGGTCGAATCTTACGCCAGCCCGAAATGGTCCAGTGACTTCCTCGTGGTCTAGTGGTAAGCATGTTAAATATCAGTCGTGAAGTCTCGGATTCGAAAACAATAAATTATTACGACGGCAAACGAGTCGTAGGCGCCAATTTCAAGACTACCGACGCCCATGGACATCCGCATAGAGGCTATACAGAAGCGCTGTCCTCTTTCCTTTTCCCCACATGGGCCCTCGGCTGCTTACACACCGCACCAAACTCGAAACGTGACAGCCGTCACTTTGCGTAGGTATCGTAAGTGAGATACCTACCCGGTCGTGGTGGCCCAATTGCACATGCATGTAATGTTGAACTATCTCTTACTAAAACAAACTATTACCTAACATATTATTTATTACATTATATCGTATTTATATAATAAAATAGCTGCGCCCCGCTGTTTCACCCGCGTAACTTTCGATCCCGTGGAAAATCATCCCATGGCATCCCAGAGGAACATTTTTTTGGATAAAACTATCCTATGTGTTAATCCATGATACTCTCTATGTGTGTGTCGAATTTCATGAAAATGGGTTCAGCAGTTTTTGCGTGAAGGACTAACAAACAAACATACAAACTTTCGCATTTATAATATTAATAGGATTAATAAATAGAAAAGCACTTATGTCAACGACATTACCTGCCCATCGCGGTTTTAAATACTAATTCCATCAAATTTGGAATAATAATGCAATACAGTTTTGAATAAGTAATTACTAAGCACTAGGTGTGTCTTGTTAGGTCACAACTGACCCTCCAGTCACGACATGAAAATAAATATGACCCGCAACTGTTCTAAACCCTGGAGCACACTGTAAAATACATTTTATTTATGGAGAATCTAGTTGGAAATGGATAAGTATATAAACGAACATACTTACGATATATATAAAGAGGAAGTGTAGACAATATTCATAGTGTTAATAGGGAATAAGCTTCTAGACTGCCACGCTATCTAGCGGCTGAAATATGAACCGAAAGCTAGCAAATTTTCGTTTGTACGTATGATATAACATGTCAACTTGTCATTGTCATTGTCTTCTGCTTAGTGTTTTGCTAGCACTTGATTCCTAAAATGATCACTAGGGCGGCGAAAGTGCTGCCTCTGTTTCTTGCACTGTCCCTATACTATGGCGATCGCGTGGACAGCGTGGGGAACTTCCGCGTCTTTCAAAAAAATGTCATAGCTGTTACTGGCAAAATACAACTTTAACTCGTAACACAGGTCGTAAAATCTTTAATGACAACAAATTCAATGCTAACTATTCAGTCATTTTTATTAGAATTTAATATCTCCGTGGTGCATAGCAGCTGGGCTTCACCTGGCTGCACTCTCTTTTCCTGGCTTGTTTATGTCATTGCAATCTTGTACTGTCTTCCGCTTTGACTGCGGAGGGAAATTAGAATTTCTTCCTACTTTCGATTCGTTGCGGGTCCCAAGACAGTTTGAGCTTCTTCTTGGGCTCCGCGAGGTCATAGTGGTTGCCGCTGTTGATCCTGACCACACAGGGGTCCAATGTCGTTTATAAAAAATACGTGTCACCTTTAGATCAGCTAAAAGTAGGTAACTCGATCTTTTATATTGGCGTGATTCGCTTTTTTTGTGGTATTGGGGGCAAACGACCAGTCGAAGCCATTAATACCGACGTCTATAGACATCCGCATAGAGGCTACACAGATGCGCCGCCCTCCTTTCTCCTGTCACCTCTATAGGCCACCGGCTACTTACACACCGCACGAAAAGCGACAGCTTAGCTGATTTATTCAAAGTGCACCACTTTGCACTTTGAATAGTGACTTTACTAGCATTCACGAGGATACACGATTTGATCAAAGTGCACCACTTTGCACTTTGAATAGTGGCTTTATTCGCATTCACGAGGTTACACGATTTGATCAAAGTGCACCACTTCGCACTTTGAATAGTGGCTTTACTCGCATTCACGAGGATACACGATTTGATCAAAGTGCACCACTTTGCACTTTGAATAGTGGCTTTACTCGCATTCACGGGGTTACACGATTTGATCAAAGTGCACCACTTTGCACTTTGAATAGTGGCTTTACTCACATTCACGAGGTTACACGATTTGATCAAAGTGCACCACTTTGCACTTTGAATAGTGGCTTTACTCGCATCCACGAGGTTACACGATTTGATCAAAGTGCACCACTTAGCACTTTGAATAGTGGCTTTACTCACATTCACGAGCCGCGATTTGATCAAAGTGCAAAGTGGGGTGCACTTTGATCAAATCGTGTAACCTCGCGTATGCGAGTAAAGCCACGGGCCACAGCTAGTAAGACTCGATATAGACCAGCCTTATTCATGCCCACAAGTTTTATCGCATAAAATTTTATAATAACACTAATATAATGTTAGATCTACAGATAGCGCTATTTGTCAACCTAGGGAACAATTTTAGGCTATACGTTTTAGACATAAAATATAACAGAAATAAAAGAATATATTTTTTTAGTAAAACTGTCACGAAATTAGGGTAAGATAGAAGAGAAGATAAGATATAGTTTATTTAAAAATATAGTTGAATAAAATTTTTGTTTATCCTACTAATATTAAAAATGCGAAAGTTTGTGAGAATGTTTGTTACTCTTTCACACAAAAACTACTAAACAGATGTTCATGAAACTTTACAGTAATATAGCTTTCATATCAGAATAACATAATAAGTTAAAATTTTGAATAATTTTTAAAGTCAGAAATCCACGCGGGCGAAGCCGCAGGCGGAAGATAGTATATTTATAAAAGTCATGTCATTTAAAATACCATTTAAGAGGTAGTGCCACACTGCATGCAGCCGAATTGCTAAGGCACGACCGGGGAGGTACCTCTTTACACGAGACCGGCGTAAAGTGACAGCTGTGCTGTCGCGTGAGTGCGGTGAGTAAGTAGCCGGTGGCCCGTGTAGAAGCGAGGAGGATGGACGCACGCATCTGTATATTCTGTATAGCCTCAGTGCGGATGTCTATGGGCGTCGGTAGTGATGACAATGGCGCCGACTGCTCGTTTGTCCCCCCCCCCTATGCCATGAAAAAGACCTCATTGCCGACAGCGCCGCGGCCATTTTTGCTTGAATGTTAAGGCTCGAATATGTAACATCAACTTTCGAACTTCGGTTGTTATTAAACAATAGCCAACTCGTGCCGTTGCAGGGCGGAAAAGTAAAAATAAAAATAAATCAAAAAAGTAAAGGTAAAGTAGATTTCTATTTGTGAAATAGTGGTTCCTTTTTTATTTTTTTATCGTAGGTATAGGGGGAGCAAACGAGCAGTCGGAGCCATTTTCATGGCTACCGACGGCACATAAGAGGCCTTTTTCTCATTAATGCACAATTTGATTGTCTTCTTTATTCTGAATGCTTAACAATTTACTTTACACATTTATTTGTAATGTGAGAGCCTGGTGATTCTGTAACACAGGATTTGTGGTTGTCTTAAAATATTGGCCATGTACCTATCTTAGCGGGAAAAAAAACCCGTGGCGGTGAACCTGAAAATCAGTTTTGGGAAAATTAATCCTAACTTTAACTGAGGTAATTATAATAAAATCTTAATGTAGCACTCTCTAGCGCTCCCCACTAAAAGGTCACCTTTTGTGGAGAGCGCTGCTACATTAAGAAAGTTATTGATTTTAATGTTTATATGTTTTTTATACTTTTATTTTGTGTCTGCTTTATTATTGTACATGTTTTAATGTAAACGTTCTTTCTTGGTGCAGTGTATTTTTTGCAAAAAAATCATTATTTAATATTATTATTATCCTTTGTGAAAAAATAAAATAAAATTCAATAATTTAACAAAAAATACCTATTCATTTATTCACTGTCTCACACAATTTTTCTCTCCAAGCCGAGTATCATCGTTTCTTAAAGAGTACAATCCAAAAAAACCAACCTTGACGTTAATTAAAAAAATATATATAAATAATATAAAGTACTTACCCTCATTTCGGCTCTATGTAACTCAACGAACAATAAGTAATAAATAACAATAAAATTGGCGTTGCAAAGTAATTGTCAACGTCGGCGTCGTGATCAAAATCTGTACCTCGTCTGTAATTACAAAAAAAAAAAACAAAAAATTCTCTTTGACGCGAAATGCGCGCCAAACGCACGTCAACTGTAAATCACAATGTATCAAAAGATTTAGTCAAATTTCACACTATTGTTTCAATGGGGGATTTTTTCGCGCGCACTATTGTGCGCTTTTTTTTTAATTAGAAACACGGGAGTCATTTTTCATGCATCGCCTGATATCTGATTTACCTGTCAGACGCTTTTGTTTTTTTTTCTCGTTTTAATTATGCAAAGGGTTGACAACGCCGAGTGTGGCATTATGTTTTACAATTTCCTCCGTGCGGGTCTGATTTGGATTAGATTTACGAGCCATATAGGGACCGAGGGATATAGATGTAGGGACCGAGGACGAAATGCAAACGTAGCCCTTAAACTGTAATATCGGGCGTTCTAGTGTTAATTTGACAACGTGTCAAAAAGACTTAAAAAAGGAAAATTTTTTTTTTAGGGAATAGCCCTTTTCATGACTACCGACGCCCATAGACCTCCTCGATCTCCTCCCACCTCCTTGGGCCACCAGTTACTTACATACCGCACTAAACGCGACAGCACAGCTGTCACTTTACGCCGGTCTCGTGAAAGCGAGAGGTACCTCCCTGGTTGTGCCGGTCCAATTCGCAATGCCGGTCCAATGCAGTGTGGCACTACCTCTTTCTAAATCTTTAGCTACTAGTTCGCACAACTAACAAGAGACAGTCCCTTTTGATAATGGCAGTGACAAAAAAAAAATGCCCGTAACTATGGACACGTATTTTTATCTCAAGGAGGGAAAAAGCAGATGACGGCCGTCAATTCAGACGACGATACGATCCGGACCCCTAATTTTCGGTGGAAAGAGACCCAAAAATTATACAGCTCGCATGTGGGTGCGAAATAAGGGAAATGTATATGCCAATAAATCTATATTGTGTAATAAATGTCGTCTATGTTTTAGAGCTCTAAATTCTTTACGTTTCATCCACTTAAAATCTTATACCATATTTTTCTTTATAAACGTAATTATTTTTAAGTTATTCCAGATTATGTAATCTACATCTGTGTTATTTTATTTTAAAATATGTCCAGTAGTTTTTACGTGATATTATATCAAACGTAAATACAAATTTTGTCATTTACGAGTGTGATATTACAGGGATTTCTCAGCCCGTCGACTATGAATTTCGTCATTAAACTAATTGATTATAATATTATGTTGATTCTGAATACATACTAAAAGCTTACGAATATTAAAAAATACATTATAATTGACAGAAATTAGGATTATGTTTTAAATATTATAATAGTAGTTAGTGAAACTAAATATCAGGATTGTCGTTAATGTATTTTGTGGACCAAAGAACTGGTTCGCCACGAGACACATTTTTGTAAGATGTTTGCAATAGGCAGTGCCATTTCTGTATTACATTTAGGTTCCTTTATCATGTAGTGAAGTAATTACTGCTTTATTATTAAAACGACGCCTTGATTAAAAGTCTAATCAAAGAAATTCGTGCGGTTGTGGCAGTCTTATGCGGTTGTGGCAGTCTTATGCGGTTCTGGCAATCTTATGCGGTTATGGCAGTCTTATGCGGTTGTGGCAGTCATATGCGGCTGTGGTAGTCTAATGCAGTTGTAGAAGTCCTATGTATTGTGACATTCTTATGCGGTGTGGTAGTCTTATGCGGCTGTGGCAGCAGACACACGCACCTCAGATCCGGAGCATCTTGACAATGGCGGCGGATGGTGCCCGTTGGTTTAACCAGCATCAGTCCCACTTACGAGGACCAGGTCACTCTTCAGGCCAGATCCAGTGGAAGCTTTAAAAGGCCCGACATATAGAAGAAAGCCATGGGAATCCTTTCTCCCAACACATTACACAACAGCCCAGTGTGACAATGCAGAAGAATATTGTTCTATTCGTCCTCTTTCTCTCCCTCTCCATCTATCTGCATATCTCTTACTCTTTATTTGTCTCTGCTAGAAAAAACGAAATCGCGTTCGGATAGAAGTTTTTAAATTTCTAACGTTCTTAACACGAGTGTTTTAAAGTGTCATATTATTCTACTTATAATCTAAAATACATCATTAATTTTCTACATCAATACCCAGTAGAAGAAGTCTTTTTGCATGAAGATAGATATATACCATATTGTACAAGTAATAATTGTCCTTCATAAATAATAAAATCAATCAACATTTCTTAATTCAATCGAAACTTAATGCACAGAAATATTCCAATAAGAAAAGGCAAAAATGTCATTCCGCAGAGCGCAGCGATTAAAAAAAAATCTCTCCCTCTTTTTTCCAATGACAAATACTTATCAAATAAAGCAAGTGAATAGAGGCGGCGGGGCTTTTATAAAACATAATGGCTACTTAAGGCTGAATGCGCCTACATTGTTAGAACTATTTTTTGCTGCGTTTTATTTATTAAATAGACGAATAACCTAACAATGTCTATGGCTAATTGAGAATGTCTAGAAATTTCAAAGAATGCTTTTCTAGTTCGAAGTTTGTGGGAATTTTTAGAGAGATCTAGCAGCTAGGTTGGTTTTTTTTACCGGAAAGTTGTAATGTTCGTTCGAATATGAACGACTTCTAATAATTTTTACTTTTACTGGCTATGATGAACTGTGTGAAAGCTGTGCTGTCGCGTTTCGTGCGGTTATTGAGCTTGTTGGCCCACTGGAGTGGAGATTGAAAGGACGAAATGTCTGCATAACAATCATAGGGATGTAAAAAGGCTCCGACGACCGTTTGCCCCGTTATTCTTGTCCTTAGGTCAGTCAGTAAAATGGTGTTTTTCTGCAAGCAATGGCTGATATTATCGACATTTGTGAAAGTTTTTACTGTATCGCAATTGAACCTACACGACCAAGGAGCTACGTCTCGCTGAGATTATACTGTCCTGAAGTAATAGCTCTTTCCCTTTCGAGAGTAAACCGATAAATGGATGGTGGTTGGATCTATGGATGCTTTTTTTTATGATATAGGGGGCAAACGAGCAGGTAGTTAGTGACTACCGCCGCCCAGTTAGTTAGTTTAGTTACATACCCCGTTGTAAGAGTTCGTAGACATTAAACGAATTGAACTGTCCGTCTGAAGCATCCTTATACAATAAAACCTAGCTAAATATGACTAAGCCCAGGAGTGGGATCCCGGAGACCAGGACAGGTTTACCCAGCATAGGCTCCAAACTCCTCGGGTTTGAGAGGAGACGCCTGCAGAGGGCGGCCGGGTGAGCGAAGAAAGCGCTATCTGATGCACCTCCAGTAGTGCCTCCGCACTCGTGGCCAGAATGGAAACCCGGTCTACTCAGGTACGACGTCGTCGAGGTCCAACAGAGGCCGGGCAGTCCCTTAAGGAGGAGAAGTCCGGCCAGCCTATCGCTGGAGGGATCCTGTAGCCTGCAGATCCGGGACTTGACGGGTTTAGTCGGTAGCGGCACTCAAACGCCGAGCCCAAAAGTGTACCCGGGAGACACCCGGGTTCCTGGGTAGCATGCGTAAAACCCTGCGTCACCAAAAAAAAGGTTTACCTACCATAGGCTCTAGACTCCTACAATAAACATAAAATGCTAATATCTAATTGTGAATTTTATTGTGGAGGTAAATAAAGATAATTATTTATTATTATTATATTATTCCTATTATTAAGAATTATAAGAAAATAGCTATAAATTCCCATTCACACTAAGTTTCTAATAAATTCCGCCTACAATTCTTGATAGTAAATATGATGACTCCGCCATTTTGATCTAGAGCTAAGAGTTTCTTTGATGTTTGTTCAAATGCCTTTCAACCGAGTCGGATGCGGTTTTTGAAATTTTAGCGGCATTTTTGTTACCTACACATTCAAAGCTTACGCTAGTGTGCGCAAACGTACGTCGATAAAGCAGTCTCCCAAAATGTTTTAACTACTCACCGCTAGATGGCGTTTAATGGGATAATTTCAAAGCTCCAATAAGAATGTAAAGTAAAAATTAAATATTCTTATTCCTTATATAAATAATATATTTTTCTTTAAATAAAATAATTGCGTCGATTTTTTACTAGTTTTAAAACTTAACAATAGTTTAACTGCTAGGCAAACTAGATGGCGCTACTAGTCGCGAATAGACGCATCCAACGAATTTGCCTTCAATAGCTCGTTATTGATGCGAATAACGCAATTTGAGTCTAACGCCTCCAGTACGTGACTCTCGAAGTAAACTGTCTCATTTTCCATTGAAATTACCACCTCACATCTTATTCGGTGCGCTTTTACGCATTTCCATTCGTCTAGTGCGTCTTATAAGGATGTATGTATGCCAGAGTGGCTCCTAGCGAGCGGAATACTTTGATTAGAATAATGATTAATAGACCTCTTTATATGGTCTTCATTAGGCCTTGCGCTTGGACATATTTAAAATATGCTTCTTGATAGATCTTAGATATTATGAGTTACCTAGTTTGGCGTAAGTTATTCTTCGTCTTAATTAATGTTACTTTGTATAAATTGCAGAACGGACCGATACCCCGATACAGGCCTACCGGGTAGTCTGTATCGGACGCATAACGTGAGATTTATATGTTATAGTTTTAATAATCAAATAAATAATTTACTAACATAGGATTGCAGGAAGAATTGATGTAACTAACAATATATGGATGATGTCCGAAATAAAAAAGGTATTTTTTTAATTTGTATTATGTTTTCTAAAGCTGTTACTGCGGCCTATCCTATAGGCTAATCGGATTCCAACGATATGGTAGATAACTTGATCGTATTAGGTACCTATGGAACCAACGCTCGCACCCCCCGATCTATTGTAACTGTATCATCAATAAAATATGTAGTTGGGGACATTGTGATTTACAAAATAGGTCTTTAAATAGGTATAGTAGGTGCTCCATTTGTTGGGCGATAAAATAGAATGTGTTCAATCAAAATAGTATAAACCTTACTCTTGAATAGTGAAGCTTTCGGTTAGTGAAAGAATAACCATCGGGTAAGTACCTACATCTGTAGATGACGTCATACAAGCAAATTATTTTTTTTTTATAATATTAGTAAGGATTCAAAAGTATTGTGAAAAAGGTGCACTGAACTGCTGCAAAGAAAACAGACAAACAATATCTGCATCACCACAAGGAATTTAGAGAAGAGAGAATAGAAGTATCGGATTTTAACCGCTTTGTGGATCCAATTATTAGAAAATTTGACAAAACATATTTATCTCGCAATAGCTTGATATTTAGGACAATGAAACAGTCTATTTTCTTGACTACCGACGTCCATAGACATCGGCACATACATGAATGTTTTCCTCCCTCCTGCATAGGCTACCGGCTACTTACACACCGCACGAAACGCGACAGCACAGCTGTCACTGTACGCCTGTGTCGTGTAAGCGAGAGGTACCTCCCGGTCGTGCCGGCCCATTTCGGCTGCAAGCATGCGTGCGTGGATAGTTCTTGCAGATTATAAATTGTACATTGATTTGCTGTTTATTTTATTGTATTTCTGTATGATAATACCGCGCATAATACAAGCAATTATCAGAGTTTTATGTAATTTAAAGTCTGGCTTAGACAGTTACTCTGAATTATGTAACCTGAGCACAAGTGTCTACTTTACCCTAAACATCTCCTATAAACTACCAACAAAAATAAGCCTGTTGCACGTTTAGTGCTATATTTATTAGTATTTCTCATATTGAAAGATTGAATTATTATATTAGACGTTATTTTCTCATTTTTTGAGATGCATTGAATTTAAAAACATCGGTTGAAAAAATCCCGTCTATGGACGGCTACCTTTATTTCACGTCATTGCCACCCTAATGTTTTTTATACATCTATCTCCCTCACACTAACGCACCGGGGGGTAAACTCCACCCCTTTAACGATTATTTTCGTTCGCCTGCGCAGGAGTTGCCGTGGGGTTGTAATACGACATGGATTGTAAAAGTACACCTAATAATATAACATGCTTTTTGATTTCGGGTCGGATCAAAAGGTTATGGTGATTTTAGATACTGAGTTTGTTTCGCCGGTTTTTTCAGGTCAAGGCTAGCAACATTGATTTTTAGATACCTACTTAAGTAGTTTGCTTTGCCGGTTCTTCTCAGGTCAGAATTAGAAACATTGATTTTTAGATACTAGGTTTGTTTCACCGGTTCTTCTCAGGTTTGAGCTAGAAAGCTTCATTTAATTGACGCCGAAAGAGTTTTTTATAATCTTATTTAGAGAGAGAAATGTTGATTTTCGTTTCAATATCATGCTATGGTCTGAGGTCAAATTGACATTTAGTAAGAGTTACTTCTTTCCTTGTAGCACACAAGAAATGAAAATACTCTACCACTTATCATCAAGAGATGTAAATTGTAAAGTGTGAGAAAAACCAGGGCCAAAAGTTCGAACTTGCGGTGTGGGTATAAGAAAATTAAGTGAGTGCAACTGCACTGCACTGCACTATATGTCTTCCCGTGCAAAAGACCAGAAGAAACGTAGTAGGTGCTTTCTTCCCTCAAGACAAAGTAATACTTACATTGTACCGCTATTTAATGTAAGTATTATTTTCTTATACCTACGCTGCAAGCTCCCTATACCACACAGGGCAAAGTTTGAATTTATGGGGTAGATAGTACAATATAGTAGCTACAGTATGCCACACGGAGAATGTACTACGGTGGCAAAGACGCCGGAGAAAAATGTAAGAATTTCCCTTTGAGTTTACAAAGTATTGCTATTGCTCCTACCAACTTTTTTCTGCTGCAAACGTGTTCTACCTTTCAAACTTGTGAATAGAAGAAAAAAACTTTTAATACCGATTATGCTTAAACTATGTATATAGTTTGAGAGTTGTTTTGTTGTTGTACCTTTCTATCTTTATATATATAAAAATTAATGTTTGTTTGTATGTTATTTATAGAATCGTAAACTATACATTTGATCATGTAATGATCTTTAGGAAAGTTGTTGTGCATGAGCCGGAAGCTGTCTGAGTCCGAAGGGACGACCAATTTTGGACAGATGGCATAGCAACGCACGCATACAGCTAGTAACAAATAAATAATACTTCTTCATAATTAGGCATTTCTAAAACTATAGAAACACCTAGATTTTAATCATCACCTATCATGCAAACGGCAAATAAACATCCTTCATTGTACCAGTTATGAGGTCTCTTAAATAGCCTTCCAAGATAATGGTCTAGGGCATCTAAGGGCATCTAGGTCTTAAAGTAAAACCCAGGCTCATAGCGCGATAAGTGGCACTTAAATGTTTATGGCACAGAGTAATAAAGCTACAGATAAATTTAATGTCAACATGTGTATGTCGGTTTTATTATTGGTATTACGTTTAACGTAAGAATTAATTTAATGAACTATTTAATTAAAGTGATTTTTAATGGAGCTATGCAATAAAACCTTGCACGAAATGCTTAGCACTTAGAGGTAGTTCCACGCTGCATGCAATCGAATTGGGCCGGCACGACCTGGGAGGTACCTCTCGCTTGCACGAGACCGGCGTATCCGGTGGGCCATGGAGATGGGAGAAGAAAGGAGGGCAGCGCATCTGTATAACATCTATGCGGATGCCTATGTGCGTCGGTAGTTAAGTAAATGGCTTCGACTTCTCATTTGCCCCCCCTATAACATAAAAAAAAGGTAATTGAAAAGAAAATACTAATAATTTATTATTAAAATAGATAGGTACTATAAGTAATATGTGTTATAATCGGCAACATCAGATATTGAAAAATATGACAGAATCCATCGTGGACTTTGTGTTTTAGGTCTTAGTTATTAAAGTGTGAAAACGGAACCCAATTAGTAAGATTCAGCTACCTCTCTGTCCGTCTGTCCTTGTAGCACCATGTATCTTGTAAGCCGCTTTAGCTATACGGTTGAAATTTTCACAGTTGATGTATTTCGTCTTACATGACGAATAACAGATTCAGCTAGTAAGAAGTAGCTAACCAGGAAGGTCAGTATGTCTCTGGCTCACATGCTATCATCCCAAAGTAGTTGTGATGTTAGTAGCCGGTGGCCCTTGGACGCCCATGGTTGGAAAAAGGAGGGCAGCGCATCTGTATAACCTTTATATGGATGTCTATAGTCATAAAAAAAAAATGGCTCCGACTGCTCGTTTGCCCCCCTACACCACCAAAGGCGTTTGGAGCCCTGTGTTAGTTTCAGATGGTCGATTAGGGCAATTTCATTATAATTAAGTATTTCACTTTTGTGATATGAAGCAAATAATATGTTATTGACTAAACATTCAGCCATATTTATTAGCCAGACGATTTATCTGTTACCAATAAAGTAATAGTAAAGGTTAATAAGGGCGTCCTTACTTAACTAGTCCTTACACTATATCTCAGACCTAGATTTTCCACAGAGTGTACTAAATCTTAGACATTTCATGGTAGGTACCTACCATTTACGAAAAAACTAGCACATCTTTAGGTTTCGGCTTTAACATGTTTATTGAAAATTGAAATATGTAAATTCAGAAAAAATAAAAAAATTAAAAAGCTGTTATATATTGACGATAGAGGTGAAAATATAACTCAAAGCTAGTTATCTCAAAATGCTAGACGTAACAGAAGAGAACCACAGAGAAGAAATGTAGAGCTACGCAAACGTTACTAAGACGCTGCGCTACCTACAGCATGTACAACGACCTACTAATAGGTACATATTTATCATAATACCTAGAGTTAGATATTACCTATACCTAGAGGTATGTAAATATCTCGTTTTCCTATGTTTGCTTAAGTTAAGCTCAGAAACAAAGAGACCGGTTTTACAAAATTTTGCACAGAAAAGTAAACTTTAGTTTTATAATTATAAGGATTAAATTGGATTAATATTAAAAAATGATTTTATTTGAAATTATTGGTCCCTTTAAGACAGATTTTTCAGGTGAAGCCGCGGGATAAACAGTAAATAAGCTATAGAAAATATAATACTTATCACGTGCTATGTGCTGCACCAATTATAGTGAAACTGCCATACAGTGGCATAAATAATTCCGGCACTAAGTAAGTGCTGGCCATTTACATGTCCACGCGTCCGTAGGCAATCTACATCTAAACGGTGGTTACGTTCAATAGTTCTATTAGTGAGCGGTGAGTGTAACGAGCGCAGATCGAGATAAACTGAATGATGGCGATCGTTGTCTCTACGTTTTATTACACTGTGGCCGCGCGTAATTGGTCAAGCGCAGGACGGTACGGTCGTAAGAACTGATGTAGAGTTACAAATATCTAGAAGTACCGGCGACCAAATGAGAGGTTTTTTTACAGTTTTAGCGGGAAAACGAGCAGTCGGAGCTCTTTGATGAATACCGTAGCTCGTGGATATCCCCTCGAGTGGGCCACCTGCTACTCTAACTCGCATGAAGCTCGACAGCAGCTGTAGCAGGACGGGACATGTCTGCCGCCCACCTGACGAAACGTGAGCAAAAATTGCGATTAAATGGGACCCAGACTCAAAGAGGCGACGCGGCAGACCAAAAAGGAGATGGCGAGATGAACTCTACGTATACCTGATTGGCGTGATGAAGGACAGAGAAAAGTGAAGAGTATGGGGGAGGCATTTGCCCAACAATGGAATACATAATATAGGGCTATCTTTTTCAATTATATTATTTGTCAACGTGGTGTTTGATCTTGGGGTTTGTTGAAAAAATGGCAGGAATCAGTCCCTTTAATGACCGACGCACATCCAGACCCAATTTTCTTCAAAATTCTCCCAATTTTTTCAAAAATCGCAAATCTCGCAATAAACATTCCGTCGACCGCCCCTGTTTATATAACACCTGAGCGAGCATGTGCTAAAAAATCAATACGCGAATGTCGCGTGGTTCAACGAAAAACTACTACACCCCACGGGCTTCCTTCCCCCCCACCCCCCTGGGGGAGACGTGACGCAAAAAGATGCCGTTCTTTTACGCCGTTGACGCTGCTATTCCAATTTCCACTCTAAATTATTAATGCTAAGGTTGGAAATTGATTTTTCTGAGATTCACATGTAGGCAATTGTCTTGGTTTAATTTTGAGCGAATTTTGCTCTAGTGCGTTTAAAAATAAGGTTGATTTTTGTTTGAGTTGTGTAGTCAAAAACGCTTGTGCAAACGTGGTGTATGGGGATTTTATGCGTATTTAGGGGTCCCCGTTCGAATGCCTAATGACTTCTTATGATTTGATGTCATGTTAAGTTTTCCCGCTTTATTCGAGTTGGCACATTGTGTATTCCAAATTTGAAATAATTTGAATTTGGAACGCGGGTAGAATTACATTTTGTTTTATTTTTGTGTACATGCATTGGTATTCTAAACTCTATATTATATATATAAAATTCTCGTGTCACAGTGTTAACGAAACTTAAGCGGGTGAAACCGAAGAACGCAGCTAGTATTTTATAAAAATAGCCCAGCCAGCAAGATAAGATGAAATTAAGGTATCAACGACGAATGAGCGGGATTTTTTACAGGATAGGGGCAAAGGAGCAGTTGTTAGAAGACTACCGCCGCCCATAGACATCCGCAAAACTCGAGGCTTCGCTGGAGCGTAGCTAATACCTAAGAGTAAGCCCTTTTCTTGAAGAACCGAAAAAGAAGAAGGAAGAAAAAAGAAAGAAGAAGAAAGAAAGCCAGGTCGTATAGGTTCGGGAATACCGACTGTGGCAGCTGGTTCCATAATGATGTTGTGCGTGGTAAGAAATTGCGCCTTAGCAGTATGTACCCTGTACTCACCTCCACCCCAAAGATGCTGTCACATTGCCATAGTGGGTGGGCTTGCGTGTCTCTGTGATCCTCAACACTACGCCTTCACGGCATACTATCCACACTGGACAGGCTAGGGGGGAGGCTAGACAAAGAGCAGACACCCAGATAGCCGTTCCTCTGAATCAGCAGACGGTGGTGTGCATTGGGACTACTGGCGGGTACGCTGACAGATTGGTGGCGTGCTCCTTTGGAGAACTGAGGCCAAGGGTCAGGTTGAGACCTGACCTTACTGTACGGTTCCTACGACGTAGTAGAGACTATTCAGAGGCAGCCGGACAGTCCCCAAGGAGGAGCGGTCTGGACTTTTCACCGAGTCTAGACTGTCGCTGAAGGGATGTTGTTGCTTGCAGGGGTTTAATCGGTGTTGCACTAAGTGTCGACCCTGACATAGACCTAGGGGCCACTCCAGCTTCTAGGCCTCATACGTAAATATAGACCCTGCGTTAACAAAAAAAAATCTGTGATTAGATCCAATATTTTTTCCATCTCATTTTACTGTGGTGTGATTGTGCTGTTTCTGATTGCAGATAAACTGTTTATCTATCTCATCAACATCATCATTAACATCATCTTCATCATCATCATCATCATCATCATCATCATCATCATCATCATCACCATCATCCTAAGCTGGAAAACGTCCACTGCTCCACATAGGCCTCTATTAATACATCTACATTCCGCCAGTGGCCCATTGATGGGAAATTATAAAGGAAACAACACATCTGTATAGTATAAACTCTATGCAAATGTCAATGAAGGCCGGTAGTCATTAAAAAGTCCCCGACTACTCGTTCGCCCCATATAAAAAAAAGCGATGACGTACAACTAGAGTTTCGACTTCAAATCAATCAGTCCCTCTACTACAACAACCAGCATGCCCATGATGATGAATCGCAATCCGCACCGGTGCGCATTAACCCGTTCGCAAATATTATGCAAATGGCGCAAAGGTGTTGAAGATTAGCATCTTATTGTGATTTGCCGATTTGTTCCGAGCACTCACTGTTTGAGGACGATTCGCCGCGGACCGGTGCGCGGTGTGGCCGCCCCTTTATAACGCCACTGACGTTTCTCACACTTTTTAAACAGGCACAGGAATTTGCATACAGCCAATGTTTAATTAATAAATGGGAATTATGTTATTGTGCGGTGGTTTTACTCATCTCATCTTTTTTTTTTAATGGTATAGGGGGGACAAAAAAATGGGATAAATCTCACGCTTACACGAGATCGGCGTAAAGTGACAGCTGCACTGTCGCGTTTCGTGCGGTGTGTAAGTAGCCGGTGGCTCATTTAGGTTGGAGGAGAAATGAGAGCGGCGCATCTGTATGGCCTCTATGCAGATGTCTATTGGCGTCAGTAGTCATGAAACTATTCCCGACTGCTCGTTTGCCCCCCCTGTACGTACCATAAAAAAACGCGGATCAAACCGTCGGCTAGTAACCTAGCTAGTTAGTGAATAATGCCAAAGTAAAGTTGACTTATTTTTTTCAGTTTTGATCCTTTTGTTTTACCGTTATCATGGCCGCCAGTTGCTATTGATATAATCACCTAGATAATAATTTTATGGTGGATATTTAAATAATATTTTTTATGTACGGGTCACTGTTGGTAATACAATAAAAAAAATTACGACCAGATATCATTTATAGTTATGCATTTTTAATTGACCTTAATTTTTATGGAATTTACAAACGGTCGATATGGGAATGCATTTAAAACGTAAATTTTTATGTGGCAATAAAATAAATTTAGGTTTTGTCACATTTGCCCTTAGCCCCTTGTAACGGCTATAAAAAGTTAATTTAAAATGTTTACATAGTTCGTAAAGTTTGTCTATGTTAATAAATATTACATAATGTGAAAATTATTTTTATTAGGTTGCACATGTTACACATAATAATAAAGCTTTTTAAAATTAAATATGTAAACGAGAATAGATTAATATAGCACATAAAAAATAAAATATTATTCTGCTTGTGGGCTTATAAAGGTAGCCATATTGATTCAAAGGAGTAGTTTTCTTTTTATGAATTATGTATAGGTAATATAGTAAATCCTACTAATATTATAAATGATAAAGTTTGTATGTTTGTTTGTTTGTTTGTTACTAATTCACTCAAAAACTGCTGAGCCGATTTTCATAAGATTTGGTACACACATACCTAGGGGGTAACTTGAATTAACACATAGGATAGATTTAATCCCGAAACAATGTTACTATGGTATGCCTTGGGATGATTTTCTATTTTCCACGGGATCGAAATTTACGCGAGTAAAACCGCGGGGCGCAGCTAGTCGGTAATAATTGTGCAGCACTTGCCAAGTTGCCAGTTTCTTTGCTACGTGAAGCTCTTCATTTCTCCAATATTTAATAAGGTATTTTATTAATATTTATTTACTAGATTAGTAAATAAATACCACTTTAGTACCGGAGTTCTGAAAGAGTGCATGAGA
This sequence comes from Calycopis cecrops, assembly GCA_001625245.1. NCBI lineage: Eukaryota > Metazoa > Arthropoda > Insecta > Lepidoptera > Lycaenidae > Calycopis > Calycopis cecrops. The sequence continues at coordinate 479,786 of LUGF01041125.1, read as the reverse complement.
CGTGGAAAACTATTTTACGAGGCAAGACTTAATTTATTTTATTGATTGGTATCTTTTATTAGACTTACCTACTCTGGGATCAAAAAGAATTCAGACTCGGGACTAATGGGTAAACGTGTTCCCCTACACGGGGGTGTATCACCGCTAACTTCCTAACTTCGGACTATTAAGAGAAATTAAAAGTCCGAATAAATCCACCAGTTAGTCGTGGTGGCCACTAGACCAAGAGGCGGTCACCACCTCTTCATGAATTTCAATCGTATAAATACTTTATATACTTTGAGATCGGCTGATGTATCTCCAGGTTTTTATTTATATAATAGTTATAGGGGGCAAACGAGAAATCCGAGATATAAGCATAGAGGCTATACAGTTGCGCTACCCTCCTTTCTCCTTCCACCTCCATGGGCCACCGGTTACTTACACACTGCACGAAGCGCGACAGCACAACTGCCACCTTACGTCGGTCTCGTGTAAGCAAGAGGTACCTCCCGGGTCGTGCCGGCCCAATTCGACTGCACGCAAGCATGCACTGTGGCTCTACCTCTTACTAAGTGCTAGGCACTGCGTGAAAGGGTTTTATAGCATAGCTGCATTAAAAATGAACCTAACTTAATAGTTCATTAACTTAATTCTTACGCTAAACATAATACCAATAAATACATATGTTGACATTAAATTTATCGGTAGCTTAATTACTCTGTGCCATAAACATTTAAGTGCCACTTATCACTACGTGGCACTTGTTCATTATTTTCGTAGGCATAGAATCAGACTCAAACACACGATTTAGGGCTCAAGCTTCTAGATTGCCACGCTAACTAGTGGCCGAAATGTTAACCGAATGCTAGCAAATTTTCGTTTGCACGTATGATGTGACATATCTCAACTTGTCATTGTGTTTTGCTAGCACTTGATTCCTAAAATGATCACTAGGGCAGCAAAAGTGCTGCCTCTGTTTCCCGCACGCTCCCTGTCCAAAACCAAACCGTGAAACACCGGATACGAACGGAAAGGTGTCCGTTTGTTATTCAACGCTAAAAAGTATTTGCATATGTTAAGAGATCAACAGTCATAATTTCGGATATTTAATTTTTTACTTCCACAAGTACCGGTTTTGGTCTATTGTCGCATGTTCGAGAACAAAGTAACGCGAAACAATGTGTTTTGTCCCCAGTCGTGTTTATTCGGAACCAGGGGACCTTTTGTTTGAAAATAAACTTTATTTAAACACGTTAAGGTTGAAAGTTGTGGGGTTTTTCACGAGGGACCCGTAAAATTAGTAATAACAGCATGAAAATTATGCTATATTATTTAGAGAGGCATCGTTATCCACTGCGCTTTGCAAACGTATAAAATGACGTGTGGCGTGTAAGAAAAAAATGTTTATTTTTGTTACCAACCAGTGTCAAACGAAGGCATCATATTCTTTATGTCGGTCTACATTATATATTCTATTATTTATTAACCTTTTTAAGTATTAAAAAAAAAGAAAACTACATAGAGAGCCAAAATTTTATTTGTCGTTTCCCTAGATGGTTTATAAGATAGACTGATAATGTTTATGTAGGTATCATTGATATACTAGTAAAAAAAAGTAGTATATTATACTGTAATCTATATACTAGATACATTAGTATTTTAATGATGAATATGGCAATATGGTAATAATATTAAGAATTTTAAATATGCGGATAGACGGGAATGAAACTGATGATAATGGAATTGCAGTAATAGCAAAATAAAAATAAAAAAAGGAGTAAAAATCATATTAAATTTAAACAAGATCAGAATCCGCATGACACGGTACCATCACAGTTTGTCCCACAGATAAAAATCACAGATCCCCAGACCATATATAACCACTACACAAACTTAAATAACTTAAAAACATAGACAAGAGATTTTGACATTTTAATTTGAAATCAATAAGAACCAAAACGATAAATAATAAAATATTTAGACAAACGCACTCGTGACAATCAATTGTGAATGAATAATTTATTCAAACCTATTTTTATTACTTTTTATTATCTGCCAACTAATAAATTGTTGTTCATAATTTCTGAAGGACCAATTGTTATTATAATTCGAACAATTAATCTTATGTTTTTACATTGTCTAACTTTGATACAGTGTTTTTGTACAGTTGTGATCAAATAATGTACGTACCTTTTGATACTTGTAAAAGATGCGTCATTATGCACCGCAGCTGAGTTTTGCTGGCATAGCAGAGGTTTTTGATGTATGATATCACAGATATACTGACGAATTATTTATAGCGGGTAGTGTGTTTCGCTGGCCCATCGGTGACCGTTGCTAGTCGTATAGGTTGCGACTGCTCGTTTGCCGCCCTAAATTATAAAAAAAAAATATTATTTTAATTATGATGTACTTTTAAATTAGATATCTTTGTTTTATTGTTTACTAGCTTCCGCCCGCGACTCCGTCCGCGCGGATGTCGGTCTTCGCATGGATGGATTTATTTTTTTCTACGTATTTTTCCAGGATAAAATGAATCCCATTTTATGCCCAGGATAATAAGGTATAATTATAACAAGTTTCATCGAAATCGAACCGTTAGTTTTCACGTGATGCCTGAACATACAGACAGACAAAATTTTTTTTTAATCGCATATTTGGGTTTGGTATCGATCCAGTAACACCCCCTGCTATTTATTTTTTCAATATTTTCAATGTACAGAATTGACCCTTCTACAGATTTATTATACATATAGTATAGATAGGATTTATTTTTTTTCTACGAATTTTTCCGGGATAAAAAGTATCCCATTTTATGCCCAGGATAATAAGGTATAATTATACCAAGTTTCATCGAAATCGAACCGTTAGTTTTCACGTGATGCTTGAACATACAGACAGACAGACAGACAGACAGACAGACAGACAGACAGACAGACAGACTGACAAAAACTTTTTTAATCGCATATTTGGGTTTGGTATCGATCCAGTAACACCCCCTGCTATTTATTTTTTCAATATTTTCAATGTACAGAATTGACCCTTCTACAGATTTATTATATAGTATAGATATAGATATAGATATAGATATAGACTAGTTTCAGCCCACAGCTACGCCCGCGCGTGGACTTCAAAAATGGAGTTATTGTACAAATAAACCTTCCTCTTCAATCACTCTATCTATCGAAAAAACCCTATCAAAAACTATTTTGTAATTTTAAAGACCTAAGCATACAGATAAACAGACAACGGAACGCGACTTTGTTTTATACTATGTAGTGATAGTGGGTGTACACGTGCTGTTGCTAAGTCAGGCTATGCGTAGGCGCTAAGTCAGAAATATTAAAAGTAGCCGAGATAGCTACGAGACTATTTTCTTTAGTCTATCTATTGCTTCCTCCTTACAGGGCGTAGTCGGAGTTAAGCCCCCTTAATGCCGTGGGCAGGGCGCTTGGCCAACTCAATTATTAATAACTAGCAGTGCCCCGCGGATTCATCCGCATTAAATCCTTCTCAGGGATTAATTTGGAAGCTTATGCAATTCATCTAGTTTCTAGTAAAAAGAAATAAAAGAAGTGCCGCAATTCTGATTCAAGAAAATAATAATTAAAAAAAGTACTGGCTGAGTCAAAACGCTTAGGTAGAAAGATAGGACTAGGTAAAAACTATTCTTGATAGTTTGTAAATTAATCCTAAACACTTCCACCAAAATATATCTATTACTGAAAAAGAACTATCATTATATAACAATACAACTACTATAATAAAAATAATCACTGGTATCCAAAATCTAAAACTTACAAATATCATAAATAAGACCATAGATCATGCTTCGAATATATTACAAATGTTACAATAAATTTGACATCCCGAACAAAAATATTTAATACCATTACGGATACAAACATATTCAGAGATCAAAAATCAATACACAACATTGTAGCTTCGTGTGAAAAGTTATCCGTACCCCTCAAGATGGCGGCAAAAGGACATAGACATGCAAAACAGTCGATATTCAAATTAGGAATCTTCCAAGAGCAATTTTGACACTTGGCAGAATGACTAACCCTTTTACTTTTTTTATTCAAATTAAATTCATTCTTTACAGCCAGTATCTGAATGGCATAGATAATACACCTTTTTTCTTAATAACGCCGTAATGTATTCATGAAATGTTCTAGCCGTGAGAACGGACGTATTCAAATACGTGAGAATTTTGTCTTTGTGGTGTAATCGATGGGGTTGTTGTAGTTGGAAGCTGTGTCAACAATGTCTCTCATATGGTAATTACTAGACGCACTAAAATGTAGCAACGACAGCTTAGAGGAAGAATAAAAAAATCTTAAATTGGTACAAAGGATAAGCACATTTGATGTACGAGATACGTAAGAGGTAGTGTAATCCATTGAAGCCGTATTGGGCCGGCCCGATTGGAGAGGTACCTCTCGCTCACATAACACCGTATGTAAGTAGCCGGTGGCCCATGGAGACGGGAGGAGAAAGGAGGGCAAGGCATTTGTATAACCTCTATACGGATGTCTACAGACGTCGGTAGTCATGAAACCGGTTCCGAATATAAAGGAAAACTTTTTGTTCGGTTCCAACTATAAAAGAAAACTTTTTGTTCTATTCCTACTATAAAAGATTTTTTTTTTATTTTATGGTTAGGATATTATAAGGAGTTACGAGCTACCCTCGTAACTCATAATATACGAAAAAATAAAAAAATAACGTCCATTTGTCAACACAATTGCATACCTATGAAATAATAGACCTTAACTGTATTACCATCACATTTGGTACAGGAAACATAACGTTTCTGTAATGTGTGCATGACACCATTATATTACGTCCCAAAGTTGCTATAACAATTAACTAGCTACTTTATTATCACTACTAACTACCCATTCTGAACAACTTATTTATCTACGTTACGTTATCTGCCATAGACAAAGAGATCAAGATCTATACGATTAGAGGAATTATTCGAAATGTTCATTACAACGTCTTGAGCCCTTCCGTATTCCATTCAAATTCAAATTCTGTCCCCTGGCAGGTGGCTGGTGATCTTTGAAAGAATTTCCGTTCCGCTCAATGTCTCGGCCTATAATTTTCGTTTTTTAATTTGAATATCATAGACAATGGTTTTCAACAATCAGCTAGTGTTTAGGCTGTTAAATTAAATCAAAATATGTGTACTGTCTTATAGTAAGTATAATATTTTAAATTAATAGGTATATTATTTTTTATGTTAAAAAAATATAATAAGATACCTATTTGTTAATATGTTAAATGTATTTTTTTTATAAGGATTTTAATTATAAAACTAACAGAGGTGTCACAAATCACAGTTGCGTTCTCGGTCTTTCATTGATGAAAAAGCCCTTATGTTGAAGATCCTAAGTCGTAAAGGACTAAAAAACCGACTAAAATATTCGTTAGTGGACTACGGAAACATTGACCGATAATATCAAATATAAGGATAGTTTGGTGGTGATCTCTAGTCGATGTCTATCGTATTGAACACCAAAAGATATTTATAAGATACATAATTAAAAGCCACAAAATTAATTAGATACATAAAAAAAGATGTAAATAAAACTAATTAATTTTAGTGAGATTTATATAAGACTAAAAGCAAAATTACTATTTCTTTTGTTAGCCTGTCTGGACCAATCAGACAAAAAAATAATTGCAAGAAACATTTATCTTTTTGTTGTTTCACCAAGATACGCTTCATAAAATTCGAGGAAAACTGTCTTTAATAATCTATGTTTATAGATTATTAAATATGTGATGATATGACCGATATAATAATTATATATAGTATGTTTAATTAATTATACAAATACCTATGCGAAAGTTTGTAAATGTTTGTTACATATGCACGCAAAAACGGATTTTTATGAAATTTTGTAGATACAATTTTAAATAATTGTGTGCGATCAAAATATTATTTCCTAACACGTGGGTAAAACCGCGGGGCACGGCTATCATAAAATGTTTATTGCCTCGCAACACACGAGTCCAAATGTCACAGACCTTTTGTTTGTATCTCTTTAATATTAAAGCACCTGGAGGCTAGAGCGGGAGACCGGTCGTGATTTTTTTCTCGCGCCAAACTAATTTGCATGCAAAGGGTTAATTCTTCGCCAACGTTTTGAGTTCGCGCATATTTTTAATTATTCAAGGGTTGATAATAATGTATTCTAAATTTAAAATGCAGATGCCGATGTATTTTTTTGTCAAAGTGCCAGTCTCTCATTGAGTTTTGTTGAGAGTGGAACGCTAGACCTAGATAACCTGTGATTACTTGAGACCTAAGTGTACTGAATGTAAGTGAAAACGAATTCTAAACTAATATCGATTTGGAAAATAGGACTTTTTGGCATAGGCTGCATGTGAACTTAGGCGTGAAAATAATGAAGAATTACACTGAAAAAGTAACTGACTTGTCAACGCGCCTTATGAAAATTGAATTTAGAATATCATGTGGACTTCGAAATTCAAAGGAACGCAGAATAAAAACTACAATACAAAAGCAAAGGTATGATAATAATTTTAGAAAATAATGTGCTTAAATTAATGATGTAATATGTATATTTATGATATTTAAGTTTTCTTATTTAGTAGTAGTTTGTGTGTTTGTTCATTAGAACTTTGTTGTTGTCATAGTAATGTACAATGTCCGAACTGTCAAAGAAGTCATATAGATATTTATTACACATAAGGTCTCTATGGTCACATACTTACCAAAGTTATATATTATAAAGGTTTTAAATAAATGCTTCATTTTTAAATCTCTGCATATTTTAATCTCTAGGTATATAATATATATATAATCTCGTGTCACAATGTAAGTTACCATACTTCACTGAACCGGTTAGACCGATTCCCATGAAATTGTGTGTGCCTATTTGGTATGTCTTAGAATCGCCCAACGTATATTTTTTATCGCGACATTTCCACGGAAACCTGCGTGGGTGTAACCGCCGAGCGCAGCTAGTAGTGATACAATATTGATATAATATCATAAACAACATTCTCTGCCGTATGATTTCATTACCAATTATATCGAACAGAGAAACACCAAGTACAGGAAATCAAAATCAAATCATATCAAAATATTTTTATTCAAAATAGAATTTAAAAAAATGCTTTTAGAACGTCAGCACGTTGGATACCCCGTTGAGCTAAGACAATCTTGCGGACCAGACTTACATTTAGACCAAGTAGACTTGACCTTTGGGCTACGTAGATCATCACGGGAAACATCCATTGGTGGAATACTTTATGCGTATATTAAAGAATTACTCATTTCATATTAGTACGATTCTCTAGATAGTATTATTTAATAAATGTATAATCTAGAAAGCATGATTAATGAGAAATGATACATAATTAGATTTTTTTTGTATGTTTTGTCCTTACGGACAGGCTTGGATCATGAGACCATACCGCCTCTTCTTCAGTAATTTATTTACTATTTCATTACATCATAATTACATAATAATATATCTTTATTTCTCAACAGAATCGTTTACATTTGATAATACTACAGAACATCTTTAATTAATTTGTGTGCCCGAGCTAGGTATTAATTACTAGTTACAGGTCATCATTACATGGTCTTATTCATGAATTTTGTTAAAAGTTGTCAGTCTTATAATAATTTTCCAATCTTTTTTCCATTCACCTGATTCTCTCTTGTCACATTCTGAACTTGAGCATTACTATTCAACATCTCGCTTATTTTATAATTTGAGCATCGATTAGAAAATAACATTCCATATTCAATTTTACACATTACTTTTTAAATCAGACCAGCACGCCCAAAGATCTCAGCATTTACAGCCTTAACTTTAATTATATTAACACACATAATTATATGTACAGATAAAAAAGTAATATCATTGTAACGAAGAGTAGTGATGTACCAGCGGCCATGCATCATGGATAATGATTGGATTTGCCCCGCCTTCGTCATCAATCACTAGGCGAGTGACGCGGAGTGGGTGGCGATACGCCAACATAACTTGACCCCTAACTTTTCTTGCTTTTTCACTTTCCCCGCTCGCGATATCGACGATTTGGGGAGATGGGGGTCGTGTTAAATTGGTCAATTTCGAGCTAGGGAGGCGCTATTTCGCGAGCCCATTGTGTCTTGTTAGACCTATGGTAATGTCTTGGATGGTTTGGTATAAGTAAATTATGTTTTTTTCGTGTGTTAGGGCTGAATTTGGCTGGAAAATGTTTTGTTTACTTACAATGGGTATTTATGGCATACGGCAGTTAGGAGTGACTTCACTGGTTTTTGATGGGTCCACCTGAAATTAAAACCTTTTATTTTGTTATCCAAAATGGCAAATAAGCAGTCGGAACCTTGCAATGACTACTGTCACCCATCCGCATAATAGTTATGCACGAATGTTGATCTTCCTGTACCCGTCGCTGCGATGGACCACCTAAAAATTACAGCCCCCACATAAGGCGGACAACAACTTTGCGTATTCACATGAGCATACATATGCACATTAAAAAAAAGTCTTAATTATGTCTTCATTAGATCTTTTGGCGTTCACACTGAGAATCTCATACATACGCCGCATACTATTTATGTGTGTGGTTGTATGTGGCTTACATACTTGGTATACATGTGATAACACAGGTACACGTTCATGGCTTAAGCATTTCACCGCAGCTCCGGAAAATAGCCTCCTACTAATATTATAATTACAAGAATTTGTATGTATGTTTGTCACTATTTAGCCTCAAAATTAACTCAATCAATTTGATGAAACTTAGCATAGATATAAGGGAACTTTGATTCCGAAAAAAAATGTTTCCTTTGAAAACATTTAAGCAGATGCCGCGGCGCACAGCTCTACATAAACTGGTCATTGTTGCTATCGCTAATAAAATATATAATAAACCCACGTATCTATTAAATACAAAATAATCTTATCTTTGAAAATTTATATCAGCAATAAATATATCTATACTAATATACAATATAATATATAAATAAAGATTAAAAATTTATTCGTTTCTTTGTATCGGTTATGTAATTCAAAATATTTTGAACATTCTTAATAGTTTAGAAACCTCTTTCATCTACAATCTCAATCTATATATATGTCTAATATATTATCTCTATAATATATTATATGTTATTAATATGTTAGAACAGACTCGCCGACCCGTATCCACTTCTATGGGCTTCAAAATTGTTCAATCGTAATAAAATATATACTATGTTACTTCCTAATTGTGTAGCTTTCTATAGCAAAACGATGGTGGAATACGGTCCTATAGTTTAGAAGGCTATTCAATACAAACAAACAAAAAAGTTTCCTCTTTTTATACTTATTATAAAGTATAGATAAAGATTACCACACCGATATTTTTAAAACGCCTCATTTAAACAAGCTACGACTAGTTAAATATTACGTAATATATCCCAATATATCATAGACAATTAAAAAAAAAACTCAATAAGTATACAATTTTAAGCCCCTTACCTATATATCATATTACCACTTATTTTCTCTTTGCAATAAGTTCGAGCTTAATTCAAAAAAAGAACAAAATATTTCTAAACGGGAACAATTCAACTATTCTAAAAGCCGTAGCAGGGGGGTAATCCCCGTGGAGAGGGGGGTTCCCGGGTAGGCCTCGGAATTGAGACGCCGTAAGAAGATTACCGTGATGTATTACGTGATGGCGTTACCTCGAGTAATTTTATATTTGCCTTTGAATATTTGTTTATTTTCACTCGAACGGACCGAGAAATGTACGCAACACCTTGGCAAATTACATTATTTATTTGGCAAATGACATTGCTGACAAATTCGACGATAAAAACGGTTGATGTTCGAAATTTGAAATTCGAAATGTATTTTAGCCGCGCACTTAATTTTGTCATCCTACTGTTATCAATTCAAGATGATCATAAGAGTTCATCGTTATCATAATGATGAATTAACATTTTGATCATTACAGTTTATTATTGAAAGACAATAGCTATTATAAAGTCTTTATAAAAATTGCCCAAGCGTCATGATTTTGACAATTGACAGTTCACGTGTGTTTGACAGTTAAATCATTTGTATTTTATTAAGTTCTGAAAGGTCGAAACTTACGAATTCGCCCGTTTGTTTCAAACACTTATGATGAATATATTTCTGTCTCTTACTCATGACGAGTTTTCGTTTCAAATGACAAAGTTTCACATAAAACATCTAAAGATCGAAGCCCATATATAGGTCTTGCCAGTTCGAAACTAATGACTCCATGTGATTCCGAACTAACTGCGAACTCTCAACTTATCCAATATATCTTCATTTCGTTTTCCCATTTTTACGTTGCGAGTGAGCGTAAATAAAAGGGGGGACTGTGTGAGACCCACAAATCTCCTCCAAGCAATATCTTGGAGAAAAATAAATTCGTAAACCCAAGTTTGAGCGCACCTGACGTATATTTATATAAGTTGATACGATATAAGGACGCGTACATACTACAGCTGTTGCTTATTTAAGCATTTTCTTGTTTATTGGTTGTCTGCAGATTTGCTTGCTTATTTCTTATTATTACTACTGAAACAATAATTGAACAAGGAGTTATAAAATACAAAAAATATAGGTAACTAGAATTGGTCTGTAGGAAATTCAAATATCTTGTATGTTTGTTTGTTAGCGCATTAGGCATTTAAATGTATTAAATTGAATCGCATATAGACTTCATAACTACGTTAAAGTTTAGAAAACGTCGCGTGGTTCGTCATAATGTACAACTTGGAACCTGTTATATAACCTACTTAATACGGTAATATTTCAGCTAACCACGGGACAAATATTATATTTTTTTATTTTTCTTACTTCAATGATAATTGATTTAGATTTACTTCTTTACGGAACTGGGATGAAGATGTGATGTAATGATGTTGATGCTTTAGATCTAAACTAAAAATAAAAACCACAGCTAAACCCGAAACTCTTAACAGTAACAGTTATAGTAAACGAGCAATCGGAGCCATTTTCATGACTATCGACACCCATAGACATCCGTATAGAGGCTATACAGATGCGCTGCCCCCTTCCACCTCCCTCCATGGGCCACCAGCTACTTACACACCGCACGAAACGCGACAGTACAGCTGTCACTTTACGCCGGTCTCGTGTAAGCGAGAGGTACCTCCCCGGTCGTGCCCAACCAATTCGGCTACATGCATGCAGTATGGCACTACCTCTTGCTAAAACGAATCTGCTCTTTGTTGTGAAAGAATAAGAAACTACCCGGTTATCATATTTTTTTTAATTGAAGAACGAAACCGTCATTATGCACGCAGCCTTACTCGTCGCGGGCTTAGTCCTTATTTCCATACATATGAGGTAGACATCGTGAGATGGGAAGCCCGAAACGAGAGCTTACACCCCCCTTTGTAGTTACTTGTTTTTTTCCTCCTTTCCCACCGGTTTTGTTATTTTCACCGTATCTCCTTATGATAAGACATCGTTATAAAGATTTTTTACTTTTCGTTGGTGCTTATTTAAAACGCTGTCTTATTAGATTGAAAAGCACCGCGTTTAAGTATATGATATAATATCATAATTTCTATATATCTATCTATAAAATGCAGTATTGTAAGTAGTGAGTTGTTTCTCAGATGTGAGAATTACTGTACTCTATCTTCTTTCTACACCATGGGGATATAGGGACTACAGTCTTATACGTGGTAAATAAATTGATTTGAATGAAAATTAATTCATTAGTAATATACATACATACATACAAAAACACTCACGTTCGGACGCAATTCGGAAATAGATACCTCAATAATCGGAAAATCGCTGCAGAGTCTACTGCGATTTTCCGCTTTTTTTATTATCGACGCCAACCTTTCTAAATTTTAAATTGACTATAACTACAATAATAATATTATTAAATCACGTTCATACCGAAATTCGCTAAATCTCACTATAAAATATAATCTATGCCTCCCTCAAAGCAAATCAACATTAAGAAATGAGTGTTGAAAAAAAATTCCGAGGAGTCATCGAAGATTTTCCTTTATGGCGGGAAGCCAATATATCATGTGACGTCACGGCGGCGCATGTGCCCGACACGAAAATATTACGATGCATCAAAACTGCCAAGAAAAAGTGGGAGGAGAACGAACCGCGTTCTAATGTGGTGTCCCATTCATAAGCGGTAGCGATTTGTGAAACGAGAGATTAGTGTAGCTTTAATACTTGATATACAGAAGGTTCTGCATGTGAGGTGAAAAAATTGGATAAAGACTCTTGATGCATTTGTAAAAACTAGTTTTTTTAACAAATGTAGTTAAATATACCAGATGAGACCGAAACGATTGCATAATATATTGTTGGTTCTGAACGTAACAGGATTAAAATGGTATGATTTAGTACATGCATCGCTATTCACACTAACACTTACTAATTAATATCATTTAATATTCGGAAACTTTCCAAACTTTATCACTTTAGAACGTCTTACACTTATTTTTAAGTGTACACGACTTCTGTAAGATAAGTAGAGGGTGGTTTAGATAAATTGTGATGGAATTCATTAGTTGTGTTAATAGCACGAGCTAAAATTGAAAATTGTAAAAAACTGTAAGCCTTTTCATAACTGGTTAATTCAATAATAAAAAATATTAAAAAGCTTTTTAAAGTAGGTAGTTTATGTTTTTCTCAGGAAGTTAAAAAGTTTTATGCTTATAAATCTCTAGTTTAGTATACCTACGTCTCAAAAGTAAATATTACTTTATATTAATTATGTTAAATATTTTCTGAGTGTTGCCAATACAAAAAAGTATCTGAAAAAATTGCTCGCCAACGCTTATCACTCCGGCCCTTTGAGTTTGTCGTGTAATACGAGGGTGGATTTCGCCCTGAAAAATGCTTTCCGTTGCTCGGCGGTGATGGGAGAATATGTTTAATATTTATAAATAACTATATTATGTTCGGTAGATAGTTTATATACCTTTGTTCTAATACACTACAATTATAACTTATAACACAAGGCGGAGTTACCAAGATAGCATAATAAATGAGGTATAAGTTTCTAGGTAGTCGAGTAAAACAATAATAAAAATAGTTAAGTAGGAGCAGCAGCAGTAAAAATTAGTTAAGCTTTTTTAAATTTTTATTAATTTTTTTCCTCTTTTTTTAAATTTTTGTAAAAGATTTTATTAATTTTCTTGTATTTTGGTTTTGCCTTAATACGCCACATACGCCTTTATTATAATATACTGGCTGTGTACCTCGGTTTTCTTCCCGACAATTTTGTTTAATATAAAATTGAAGATGTAACGTTCAAAAATCCTGTATGTAGCCTAGATCAAGACAGATATATTAAATTTCAGGACCATAGGTCAAAAAGTTTCAGTTACGCTTGCATAGACCAATCAGAGATCAATCATACAAACTTCATCATTCTTTATCCGTCCACTACTGGATGACATAGGCCTTAAATGAACGCGAAGCAGATCGATCTGTTGTTATTCAAATTGACTGTTTTTCTTATGGTATAGGAGAGCAAACGAGCAGTCGGAGCCAATCGCATAGAGGCTATATAGATGCGCTGCCCTCCTTTCTCCTCCCACCTCCACGGGCTGTAAAATAAATATTTCAATATTCGTTACAAACTCGCAAAGAAGATGTTATTAATAAATGAAGCATTGAAGGGCCATAGAGCCCAGATAATCCCCGTCTGGACAGCTATGACAGACCTTAATGACGTCATTACAAGACATCTTTTCTTTGCTGCATTGTCTTTTAATACTCTACCACAAACTCTATCTTCCTCGCCAGTGATAAGGTTCACTTTGGCGTGACTTTGCGTTTTTTGCCCTAAGCATTTACAATTATTTGTCATAGCCACTAATTGGCTGTTGTGCTGAAGGGCATCGGCTTATTCAGCCTTATTGTGATCTAGCCATCGCTATCTATTGATGGAGGAAAGTCAGATAATTAGTGCTGTATAATAGGTATGATTTTTTTTACATACGGGAGGTTTGATAAGTAAATGATATGATATTCATAATTAAGAAAATCTATTTCTATTAATATGAATGAATGTTAGTTTGTTTGTTACGCTTCCATGCTAAAACTACTTATATAGATATATAGATATTCGTCTTGAAACTCTACACATTCTTAGAGGTACTAGAAATGACATGGGATACTTTTTAAAAAACAAAATACGGATGTGAGTAGAAGGGCGGACAAAAGCTAGTATCTATATATAAATACACTATCTATACATGTAATAAAACAGTAAAATCCATATGTACATTGAATTTATTTAAGAAAAACTAATTGGAGGCAATGTTAAAATAGTATTAGAACACTTTAATGTTTTTTAATTATTGTCTGTCTGTTTGTTTGTCTGTTTGTCCGGGCTAATCTCCGAAACTATTCAACGAATTTGAATTAAACTTTTTGTGGTGTATAGATACGAAGCCTGGTCAACATCTAGAAGATTTTTTACTGCAGGCAAACCGCTCATTCCTGCGGGAAATTCAGCAATTATACTTTACCCGACTAAATTATACTTCTAAAAAAAGCAAACAATAACAAATCACTTTGATTATAATAGAACTACGTTACGCAAACGACGTCGCGGGTGCCAGCTAGTATAATATACTATACACGTGAATAAAACTGATATATCTGTCAGAATACTTAAGTATAAGCTTAGCTACAAATATTAGGTTTTTAAAGTGCTGTGTGTTATTTTAACGATAGTAAATACCTAAATAAATATTTTAAAAATATCTATTTGTCTATCCGTCCGTTTGACGTTATTCTTGAACGACTGGATCAATTTTAATGGAATATTCCTTGAAACCTTGGTTTTGTAAATGTATACATTTACTGGTGGTTCATAAATCAACGTCTAATAAGTCCGTATGCTATAAAATACTCTTTAATAAAAGAATGTGTAAGTAGCCGGTGGCCCATGGAGGTGGGAGGAGGAAGGAGGGCAACGAATCTGTATAGCCACTATGTGAATGTCTATGGGCGTCAGTGGTAATGAAAATGGCTCCGGCTGCTCGTTTGCCGCCTATACCTAAAAAAATACCGGCAGTGTGATGTTAGCGCCTATTAAGCTGGTAAGAGTAGCTTTGTCTTGTTCCCAGGCAGGGCACACTCAGATGCGGATGTCTATGGGCGTAGGTAGTCATGAAAATGGCTCCGACTGTTCGTTTGGCCCCCTACATCATAAAAAAGCATGCTTTTGTCACTTTCACTCAGGTGCCTTCAAAGCTCGTTCCCATTACAAATCCCGTTTAGGAGGAATCTTAACAGCGGACATGCAATTGCTTACTTAAACTTAATATGAATTCCGTTGCGGCATTATGTTATAATTGGCCACAATTATGAAGCCAAACGACGGTTTCAGAGAACAAGCTTTCGCCACTTTACGTACCTTTATGTGTACCTAGTACCAATTTACCGAATACCATGGCTTATGTGGTATGCATGGCGAGTGAGATGGTGGCCATGAGATCTTATTAAGAGGGCAATTTTAATTTTCAACATGACTCCAAAAACCGGATGAGTAGCGTATTAACAGTTGCAGTCTTTGCGGTATAAGTACTATAATTATAACATAATGTTTATAGATATTTAATTCATTTAGTGCCGCTGAGTTTGTTTCTTCTTAGCTTAGAACTAGGGTTAAATCCGATTTGATAGCTGACGTTTAAAAACTAATCCTACTAATATTATAAATGCGAAAATTTGTATGATTGTTTGTTTGTTACTCATTCACGCAAAAACTGCTAAACCGATTTTCATGAAATTTGGCACACATACAGAGAGTAACTTGGATTACCACAAAGAATATTTTTTATCCCGAAAAAAAATTCCTATAGGATGCCATGTGATGATTTTCTAATTTTCAATCATAATCTATCAAATCTAAATATCATATCAAAAAAATATCATTATTGATGTTGCCCAAGTCGATCCTGCCGACACAGGAGTACCAAGAGTGAACCAAGCCCGCTAAAAAATCTATCAAGTTAAATAGTACGTTTGCCTCATTTATGCAACTAAAATTCTAAGCTAACACATCTCTAATTAAAGCTTTCTCAATGGTTTTAAACGCAAAAAATCTCAAAAGCTTCCACGTATCTTGAAGCCTTGGATTCCTTAAGTAAAAACCGCGCGAGCTTAACTACACCTGTCTTTTAAATCGCGGGCCCAACTCAAACATCTATTGAAAACCCAAAACAGGGAGGGGGGGGGAGCCTCCCCTCGTTATTCCACTTCCTTTCTCCCCTTTCTTTCCACTAACTTCGCGTCGTCACCCGTAATGCTTGGGCCTTAACTTATGTGAGGGTACGTACCCTCTGCTACACGAAACAGAACCTTACGAGCACGCGTTAAAGTGTACATTGTGTTTGTGTAAAAAACCAATTTACTGCGAAAGTTTTTGCTCGATTTTGAATCTTATGCGGATGTAACATGGTGCTTATTTCCTTGTGGGGTTTAAGATCAATTTTGAGATAGTAGTTGGTACTGATTCCTTTGCGTTACTTTTCCTTCTTTGTGAAGGTATTTTATGTGAATTTAAGGTTATATGTTTGGAGTGACGTGTGTAACTAAGTAGGGCGATGTATACAATTGATAAAGAAGAGATTCAGCGATAGTGACTAGGTATAAAGCTTCCATAGCTGCTTTTCATAACTGATATGTACACGCGTAGGCTTTCTTCTTTCTTCTCCTTCAAAGGGCTGTCGAAAACTCACAAACCGCATGTCCGTTGACCGCTACAAGGTTATATACCCTGTGAGAATGAGTACCTACCTCACTAGTTGTGCCAATAGAATTCGGCTGCAATGTGGCACTATGTCTTATTTGCTCCAATCTAAAATTGAAATCAAACTTTTATTATTTATTTTTCTTTTTATTTACTTAGACAGGCGTACGTTTAAAATTTTAGTAGCTGCTCTTGGTTACACTCGTTTAGACTCGGTATTCTAAATGTCTTAATGATCGAGAATTAATTTGAGTGTTAAGATTCAGGCGTTAATTCTAGCGTACCTAAGTATTTGTGATTCTTTCGTTTTATTGCTTCAAAATGTTGACAATTGTCATTTGATGCCCTATTTATAGGAAACTAGCTGCGTCCCTCGGTTTCACCCGCGCAAAATTTCGATCCCGTGGAAAATCATCCCGTTGCATCCCATTGGAACATTTTTCCGGGATAAAAACTATCCTATGTGTTAATGCATGTTACTCTCTAAGTGTGTGCCAAATATCATGAAAATCGGTTCAGCAGTTTTTGCGTGAAGGAGTAACAAACAAGCAAACAAACAAATAAACAAACAAACAAACATACAAACTTTCGCATTTATAATATTATTAATAGTAAACTGACAGGGCCACGTGATGCTGTGGCGTGGCAGCAAAATAACGCGGCCATTAATCAGAATAAACATAGCCTATATTTTATTAAAATTCATTGAAATTATCAGTAGTTTTAGTAATCATTCTGGGTAAACATAGTGATACGAAGATTTTATGTAATGACTAATAAAAGTTAGTTTGAATTTTATTAATAGTTATAGATCAATGGTAAATACTGAAGTCATTAAGGGGGTAGTTCATATGTCCCTATTATTTATATTATATTATATTCATAGGCACAAACGTTACAATGCCTCACAAGTCTATAAAAAATATCCTCAAGTCAAACGATATATTCAATATCGTTTGTAAAGTACATACATATCTATATGCCTATGTAAAATATACATATAAAAGCAAACCTGGCTGGCTTATATAATAGAGAACAGGCTTCTAGACTGCAACGCTAACTAGTGGCTAAAATGTAAACCGAATGCTAGCAAATTTTCGTTTGTACGTATGATATGACATATGTCAACATGTCATTGTCATTGTCTTTTGCGTAGTGTTTTAGCACTTGATTCCTAAAATGATCACTAGGGCGGCAAAAGTGCTGCTTCTATGTTTCGTGCACGGTCAATAAATATCAACGCGCAGCGGAGGTTACCGTAGGCATCTAAAAACTTGACATTTGATACAGTTGTTCCTTTCATGACTTAAAAAGTACCTACTGCTAAGAAAGGATAACGGAGAGGTAAAGTTTATAATATTATGGAATTATCTAATTTGTGAACTTATAAGCATCAAAATATATAACTATTTACCTAAGTCCAATGACTTAGGTAAAATCAATGATTATGATTAAAAATAATCTGCGCAAGTTCAAATGGACAAAATCCTCTTTTAAAAGGGTAATACGGAGTAAAAACTAATACTGTATGTTTTTTAAATTAGTTTCTGGAATTAGTAGATCAAAAATTGGTATACAGGTTTATGATTAGTTAATATTAAAAGAAGAAAGCTTTTTTGTTGCAATATGAAATATTGCGGCAACCGCAACATTTGAAATGATCTCAGGAAGCAAGAAAAAAGCTTTCCTTTCTAATTGTCTTAAAACCGCAACGAATGTAATCAGAAGAAAATAGTCGGAGTAGGAATAAAGTCTGCTTGTATTTTTAGGCTTGTGAATTCTCTAAAATTCTATCCTACTAATATTATAAATGCGAAAGTTTGTATGTTTGCTTGTTACTCCTTCACGCAAAAACTGTTGAACCAATTTTCATGGAACACAGGCACATAGAGAGTAACTTGGATTGACACATAGGATAGTTTTTATCCCGAAACAATGTTTCTATGGGATGCCATGGGATGATTTTCTATTTTCCACGGGATCGAAATTTACGCGGGTGAAGCCGCGGGGCGCAGCTAGTCCTAAATAAATAGTAGGAAGAAATTAGAAGAACAACACGACTGTACTGTTGACCCTTTATAAAAAACCACCACAGTTATACTTCGTTTCACAAATACCTACATTTATAAAATCATACGCTTCATTAAAAATCAACCTCTCAGATCTTATTAGCTAATGATCGTCCGCCATTGATTGCATAGAATTAGGGGAGGGCCCCTAAAGCTACCCCCAAATTAACTGTTTAACACCATGGCACAGTTTTTAAGCCCTATCGATTGATGGGTATGGATTTTTCTTTTGTTTGCGTAACCGTAAGATTGTGGCGTGACCTTTAAAGTTGATTTTTTGCGAGATGATTCCGAATTGAATCTTTGTAAATAAGAAACAGGCGGATTTAGATTTATCTGTCTTTCTTCTGTTCTTCTTTCATATTTATGTCTAGTGGTGTGACTTGCTTGTAGACTGGGCCGGTTTCACAAATACTAACAGTTACGGCGGTGATGTAGCTATTCGATATTTTCAAGTATTAAAAACCTTTGAAACCTAGTGAAACCTATAGTGACTTAATAAATAATATAATGATATCTGTGGATCAGCGTACACCACACTAGACTAGCCCCGTGCTGAGTACCGTAAGGACTTGTGTTACGGGTACTAGAGAACGGAATATATTTAATAAGTTTTATACATTTAATAAATTGTATATATTTAAGATTTTTGTTACATAAATACATATAATACATAGATAAACATACATGACCTAGGCGCGATTCGAAACCGCGACACCTCACGTAACATGCTCCGCTTATGCCTGTACCACTGCGCCAGCCAGGTCGCCAAAACTGAATGATTTTACGATTATGACTTGCATTGCAAATAACTGCGCTCCTGATCTGATGAACTGATCGTATAATGATTGTATATAGCCTATAGCCTTCTCTGATATACTTATTTGTATTGCGAATCGAAGCATTAGTTCCTGAGAATAGTGCGTTCAATCAAACTTTTGATCTTTATCCTATAGAATACATTAATAATTATCAATATGAATTTTAATATACGTCTTATTTACAATGCAAATAGATTTAAATGCAATAACGACACATCTATCAGAAAAAGTGTCATTATTGCATTAAAATAATAAATTTGTCCCAATATGACTGTCTTTCGACCATCTGCAAGACCTATTAGATTCAAATAAGACTCTACCCTCTATGATCCCGTCTCTCCCGTAGGAAGCACGTACGCCTCCGCTAGGGTTATTCAACGTAGGGAACTAATATGCCACTTCAGGACCCCTACGCACTCCGCTTCCATGTTTTTTTCCAACAATTTTTGTTTTTCACCCCTCCCTCTCTAACGCACCGGCTTATCTTCCGTCTCCCTCCCGTTATCGCGCCAAAATGTGGGGTGGCAGAAAATATGATACGTCCTTTTAGGGGTTAAATTGATTTTTTTTCCGCCAAAGCATGTAGAAGCCATTTTATAGCAGTCTTAGAAGTGCTCGGGTCTGGAGAAAATTAATCAGATTTTATTTACCCTTTTATTGCGCACATCGAGTTTATTAAATTAAATAAATAAAATCCGCAGCAGATCGATAGGTATTCTTGATTTTCACCGAGTACTATCTACATAATTCATACGTACCCGGAAAAATAGGCTAACCAGGAGCCGGGGTTAAATGGGAATCTGTAAAACCTAAATAGATCAAAATTATAGATTTACTAGCTTCCGCAGCTTCGCCCGCGTGGATATCGGACTTCAAAAATGCAGTAATTATACATATAAACCTTCCTCTTGAATCACTCTATCTAATAACGAAAACCCATCAAAATCGATTGCGTAATTTTAGAGATCTAAGCATACAGGCACACCGCACACAGACTAGACGGTAGAAAGCGACTTTTTATACTATGTAGTGATTAGATTCGATGAATTAGCGCACTTTAACTTGCGTTACGTAAATACCAATATTGAGAGATTACCGTAATTGAGAGATATAGTGTTATTGCAGCTTAGTAACAAAATCCAGCACGCACAACCCACGTGGCACGTCTCGTTCGGATGTCATAGGGGGGCTCCACGCATTCGTGCCATGTCGAGTGTCCTGTGACACACCACGAGCTGGTTAAGGGCAACATATACCATATACTATATTATACCATATACTAACTATATTTCATTTATTTTCTCTCAATCTCATAATATCTATGATCATCAGTCATCACAAATAACCATCTTCATTACGTCTGTGTGGATGTTTATTGGCGTCACCAAACGGCTCCAACTGAACTTGTAGGTAGTTAACTAATTTAGGGTTGCCAACATTTCTTCGGCGATATATAGTATTTTTCAAAATACGCATAAAAAAATATAGTAGATACTCTAGGTTTAGAATAGGTAGGCGTGCGAGGTTCAACTAAAAAATAATAATTAAGGCATTGAGCATCAATAAACACTATTTTTCGCTATTGACAATTTATATATATATGAGAAAGAGAGTCTTGAGAATATAGTATTTTTGAGTACTATATATTTCTTCAACAGTATACCTATAGTACATAGACCTGAAATATAGTAGGTACAATACTACATATTACAATACGGTTGACAACCCTAATGCTAATACTTAATTTTTACTATTTTTACTTATCTATGTCTATTATATACACTAC
The DNA here is from genome assembly GCA_001625245.1 of Calycopis cecrops. Lineage (NCBI taxonomy): Eukaryota > Metazoa > Arthropoda > Insecta > Lepidoptera > Lycaenidae > Calycopis > Calycopis cecrops. The sequence continues at coordinate 458,334 of LUGF01041125.1, read as the reverse complement.
TAATATTGCTTATATCGTTGCTCCAATACTGCTATACCGATTTTAACCTATATAAATATTCTTTCACTTCTTTAACGGACTTGGCCTACAACTCTTCGCTTCGCTGGTACTCTTGTGTCGCAACCACAACGGCACTTTGATATGATCATTCTTTCATTTAAGAAAGCTAGATTTATCATTATTTTTTCAGGTATATTTTACAGGTAGGTATATATACAATACAGGCTAAATTTTATTACTAGCTGCGCCTCGCGTTTTCACCCGCGTAAATTTCGATCCCGTGGAAAATAGAATATCATTCCATGACATCCCATAGCAGCATTTTTTCTGGATAAAAATATCTATCCTATGTGTTAATA
>LUGF01041125.1:428961-457675 GCA_001625245.1 Calycopis cecrops | reverse complement strand
TATAAATATTCTTTCACTTCTTTAACGGACTTGGCCTACAACTCTTCGCTTCGCTGCTACTCTTGTGTCGCAACCACAACGGCACTTTGATATGATCATTCTTTCATTTAAGAAAGCTAAATTTATCATTATTTTTTCAGGTATATTTTACAGGTAGGTATAGGTAGGTATATATACAATACAGGCTAAATTTTATTACTAGCTGCGCCTCGCGTTTTCACCCGCGTAAATTTCGATCCCGTGGAAAGTAGAAAATCATTCCATGACATCCCATAGCAACATTTTTACTGGATAAAAATATCTATCCTATGTGTTAATACAAGTTACCCTTTATGTGTGGGCCAAATTTCATAAAAATCGGTTCAGCAGTTTTTACGTGAAGGAATAACAAACAAACAAACATACAAACTTTCGCATTTATAATATTAGTAGGATGATTGAACAATTTTTATTATTAACTAGTCTAGAGTGTACTTCTATTAAAACACTAGCAATAACGAATAAGTAAGAAACCGGTACAAGTAGTTTAATTATATTAAACTAAGGTCGTAAAAACTAATGATAATACGTCTTCACTTTATAGTCCATTTCTTTTACTGCTATTCACATTTAACACCGTTTTAGAGCCTACCTGACGGGGGTTCTGTTACCCGACTGCGATGAAGGCGAGAGTAATGCTTTTTCATAGGAGTAGTAAGAGGAAATGCCACGCTGCATTCATGTAGTCGAATTAGGACAGCACGACCTAGGTATCTCTCGTTACACGAGACCGGCGCGCGGCGTAGATGGATGTGCTGTCGTGCGGCGTGTAAGTAGCCGGTGGCCCATGGAGGTGGGAGGAGAAAGAAGAGCAGCGCATCTGTGTAGCCTCTATGCGAATGTCTGTGAGCGTCGATCTAACTGCTAGCTTGCCCCCATATATAAAAAAGATATAAAAAGAACTTTATTAATAGGTGCATAAATGTTATCAATAATATAAAACCTGCAAGTTTTTTTTTTTTTTTTATGGTATAGGGGGGCAAACGAGCAGTTGTAGCCATTTTCATGACTACCGACGCCCATAGACATCGGCATATAGACTATACAGATGCGCTGCCCCCCTTTCTCCTCCCACCTCCATGGGCCAAGAAAGTTTAGAATGAACAGCATACCATTCTGTTATGAAGGTTATAATAATTATGCTCAATATCTTTTTAATCATCTATGGGTATCGTATCACTTATCTGTATGTCTGTCTGTTAGCTACCACAGCAATAAAAATACAATATACGACTCAATTAGACGGTTTCTTCGACGTATAAAGTATTTTTTAAACCATTAAGCGTATAAAACGCACCTTTACGGCACACTATACGTATGCACATGATTATACCCCCATTAATGGGTCCATAAACTGACGAACAATGTCCTTAACGTCATTACTCAAATGTACATTAATGGTGCCTTGTAAAAGTTATGAGGTTTTAAATCATTTTGAAATATGGCGCGTTAGTGGGGTAGCTTAATTGTTATTTTTTTAATTTGTAGCAGGTAGCATGGAGCGTTTTAGTAAGAGGTAGTGCCACGTGGCATGCTTGTATGCCATCGTGTTGGGCCTGCACGATCGGTAGGTACCTCTCGCTTGCACGAGACTGGCGCAATGTGACAGCTGTGTGTAAGTAGCCGGTGGCCCATGTAAGTGGGAGGAGAAAGAATGGCAGCGCATCTGTATAGCCTGTATGTGGGTGTCTATAGGAGCCGGCAGTCATGGAAATGGCTTCGATTACTCGTTTGCCCCCTATACCATAAATAAGCTGTAATATTAGTAACATTAGTATGAATCCAAAAAGCCTTTGCCCTGTTTCCATTAAGTTCTTCCCTCGTTGCCGGTCAAAAATCACACGTATTTAAAAATGTTTGTGTATCTGTCCATGTGAATTAGATTTGAGTTCGCGTGTAACCGATCTGATAACCGGACGGTTAAACATCGGCGGTTCACAATTAACCGTTCAGATGTTGGAGATAACAAATAATGCAAATTGAGCCACGAAAAACTACGGCGCATCGATGTACGTACAACTTATAGATTCGATTAATTTGTGTGAGTTTTGAAAGTTTTTCGCTTCGTGGTATGTTAGTAATAGGAGGTAGTGCTAATATCAAATAAGCATAGCAGAAGAAATACGTCCCGCTCGAAAGGGCAGTACCTTTTAAAGGTGCCTTAGAACTTCGATAGTCACTATAAAGGTTAAATTTACCCCTAAAAATTTTGGGACAAATCGAACGCAACGACCTTATAATAACTTTTTATGGTATAGGGGGCGAACGAGCAGTCGTAGCCATTTTCGCGACCACCGTCGCCCATAGACATCCGCATAGAGGCTATACAGATGCGCTGCCCACCTTTCTCCTCCCACTTCCATGGCCACCGGCCACCGGCTACTTACACACCGCACGAAACGTGACAGCTGTCACTTTACGCCGGTCTCGTGTAAGCTAGAGGTACCTCCCCGGTCGTGCCGGCCCAATACGGCTGCATGCAAGCATGCTGTGTGGTACTACCTCTTCCTAAAAACCTCTCTGCAAAGCCATCAACACATCTACGAGATCTCTGGTGAAGTTTGGTTTGCTTATAGCACTTACCATGACTCGCTGTTCGATTTCTCGTATGCCCTCTATATTATTAAAACCAATTTTATTATTATTACTTACCCATATATTTTTTAAATTTATTATTATAACCTATAAGTACATTATTTAAAATCTATAAAATAACCTATTAATTTATTTTGCGAATCTATTATTTGCCATCGATGTCGGAAACGCTTTCCGGGTTCATGTACGTTAGCATCTAATTTATTGTCTAATATTTGACAAATTCTCCCATTATACGATTGTTAGTTTAGATTGCGTTAGGCGTTAAAACTAACTGCGCAATGGGCCACCGGCCACGCATGTTAATGACTCTCGTTTATAGCCCAGGCCGGAGTGACCACGAATTTAAACCCGCGCTTATACTTACAGTTAACAAAAAGAAAATTAAGTGTGCTACAAGGTAGTATTACAGCGGTTTGATAATTGTTTTTACGGATCTCAAATTATTTTACACATTCCTGAATCGGAAAAATAAACTTTTTTAAAAGATCCTTATATTCACATAGACACAGTTTTTTTATTCTTTTTTGGTTAACCTTTTATTTATCAGCACTTAAACTGTTAATTTGCGAAATACTTAACGTGAAAACAGTCTTTTGATAATGTTAAACATACCTATACGTTTATCTTTAGTATCATTTAAGTTCAGAAAAATAAACAATATAATAGTTATAGAGAATTTTATGAGCTTGCATATGATAATAATAGCTGTTGTATGTTTGTGTGTGTGTAGGTATGTTTACCTACAACGCTACGTTAGGAGATACAAAATAAAACCAGAAAAATTGATCCTCCTTCTGTGTCTATCTGGCGCATTCAGCGGTCAACACGTCTGCACGTGCGGATGTTGGTGGACGTCGGTGGTCACTGGTGGCTCCGATGGATCATTTAGCCTTCTAGATCATTTAGTTCAGTACTTCGATAGGGTGCCTGTTCCTCTATGTAAGCAACCTGCAAGGGCTGTACCGATTTTGTCGGCACCAGTAACCTGTTTTTCTATGTAAGCACCCATAGCCGCAAAAACAATATCTTAAATAAAATTCGCAAGTTTCTTATTTTATTTTAAATTTATCCGTCCATCGTTTGAATAACACCAATTTGAATGATAAATGTGTTATTTTATTTTTGTAAAATTACATCTTTATCTTGTGAGAAGCTTCTAATTGTTCTTATAAATGATCTTTAAGTGCTTTTTTATAGCTTCAAAATTGGATCCGAATTTCTGTTTCAATTTTAAATAGGTACAATTCCAAATAGCTTGAAGGAATTACTGAAGTTGTAATGAGACTGAGGTGATTTGATTGGCACTGATATCACGTTTCGTGCGGTATCCAAGGCCAGCCCTAATGGGGTAAAGGAAGGTAGCACACCGTCATATTTTTTCGCATCGACAATAATGTATGTGCCTATGTGATTTGCATTGAAAGTAGTATACGAGAGGTCACCTTTGACTTCTTTGACCAGAGTGAAAAAAATACCTGAAAAACTGTCAGATGCGACATGCGACTGGAGTATACTCAATATGAACGAACGTGATTCATAAAAGAAACGTGTTTGATTCGGACGCATTGGTGGCTAAGGGTGGGGATGGGAACTTAATCCCATTAGTTTAGAGGCAGCCCAACAGTCCCCTAGGAGAAGTCTGGCCTTTTCGCCGAGGCCAGCCTGTCGCTGGAGAGATCCTGTTGCATGCGGGAAGGCACCAGCTATAAGTAGGGGCCACTAGGGCTCAGACTTAAATGTATTCATTCCCTTGCTTCAACAATGAAAAAGTAATTAGGTCTTTGTGACTGACAATCAGTTATCTTATTTGCCGGACTTTTGGTGTCGGTGCGCGCATCACAAAATTCCTCCCAAACGCACCAATAGAAGTTCAAAAACATCACACCCAAAATGGGGAGGGCGTGAATCAAGCCATTCTCACTTCCGCCTTCGGACCATAACGCGGGTTCAACGCACCTGATGGGATTGGTGATAAACAAACTAACACGAAACCCGATAACCATCTGATATTAAAATTAAAATCTATTTTACATTAAATAAATTCGTTCTATCATAACGCGTATAATTACGTGATTATTACGTTAGGTTATGATTAAAATATTGTTTCTTTTTTTATTTAATATCACATAGATAAGGTCGGTGAATTTAGATTAATATATAACTAAATGCTACAGGAATAGTGTGAAGGCAGCGAGACGAAAAGACATTTGAATACGTAATGTGTTTACATTTTTCGAGGTATTTCCTCTGGTGTCAGATAGTTATTGTGGCCAGGGGAATGTCTCGGTAATAGAACTGAGTGCATGTGTATAAAGTTGTGGTGGTGCTGATGTTTTACACGGTATCATTCTGTAGTTACACTGTATCAGTTAATCTAAAAGCAATTGATTCTTAGAAAATAAATAGTGATATTTAAAATTCAGTAGTGTATGTACCTGTATACGCAGTATACTCAAGTATTTGAGGACACGTGGATGGTGACTAAGAATGGATATAGTATGAGAATATAGTGTGTGTGTATATATAAATGTATTGATAATATTTAATAATTATGTATGTAGTAAGATATCGGCACTCCATAATGTGTGAAGGAAGAAGGCAACACATCCATTTATTTGTTTTTTTTTTGTGTAAAAACATAGATATTGTGTGTTTACCATCTATTATTTTATTAGCTTTGGTTTTGTGGATGATTATAAACGTCGATATTCACCAAAAGACTAATCATTTATTTGCATCCTTAGCCTTAATGGTTTTTCAGAAAGTGAGTGTTTCAAGAAAAATTACTGATTTAAAAAAAAAAGACCAATGTACGGTCAAATTCAATAACATAACATAGTTTAATAGAATCAGTTGACTTAATTACTTTTTTAATCGCAGATCAAAAAGTCCTCAACACTCAGGTACTTTCATGTTAAAACCACTACTAGTCCAATAACCGTTACTTATCACTTAACCTATCGTTAATCAAATTACATTATAATCGGCCAACGTCCGTGTTAGAGGCGACCAGGCATTATCAGCACATGAATAATAAAAAGCCATAACGAGACCATAAACGCCAATGACCCCAAAATATTTGTTACGTAACAATATTCTGTATACATATTATCGCGATAATCGTACGAAACAAAGACTGTTAAGCCAACCGAATTAACGCTTTCACTCTGCATGTATTAACATAATAATCTACGTTCACGTGTAATGTGTAGGGGACACCTGGCCCGAATGGATTCTTATATCATAAAGAGTAGTGTGGCGCAAAATATAGTAAGAAGTAGAATATTGTCTACAACGTACACACATTTTTGATTAAGATTACTATGAAATATATTTTGTTGTGGATATTGTGCTTTTTACACAATATTATTCATACAAATATTTATTTTTTTATTTTTAAGAAGTATGTACTCGTGTGTATGTATGTACTTAACATGTATAAAATATTGAATAGTAGTCGTCGTAATTAAATGCATGTACGTAAAGATAAGACTACTATGCGATCTTACTTATAGATCTCTCATAGATTCATATAATATTTTCATTTAGTGGATAAGTTCTCTTAAATGACAAATGGTTTCACTATAAATTGTCAATCATAGCATTCGAACTATAAAGTATAGATTGAATGCTTTGAAATTTACGTTATGCCCATGAAAATTATGTATAAAACACGCTTCATTTTTGAAGCTGATACTGAAGTTTTATCAATAAGTTTTACTTTTATTTTGGAATTATTCTTATAAGATTTAAAACTCTTTAAAGAAAATTCTAATCTCTTAACAATTATATACTTGCTTTATAATAGATGCAACACTCCCCAGTCTACCCTAATGAATAGTGGTTAAACTCATGTTTCGGGGATCGTTGGGAACTACACACGACCGTATCGTTTCATTGATCTTTTAAGATATTTTCTTTTTAATTACATTGTGTCCGGCCACACCGTTGAAAGGTTTAAGATCGTACCGATTGTATTGTAATTTATTCTAATTGTGGGTGGAATTACGGTGCCTGCTTTAATGGGTCATCTAATGCTTCACTGATACGGGTGCACCCACCCATTTTTTAATGAAATTGTCATCATTATCTTGTTCACAGATGATAGTTTCACTAAATAATTGTTGATTGTGGCTGCCTTGTTCCCTGTTATTTGATATGGAGGGTTAATCTGTTGCAATTATGTAATTTTTAACAACTCATTTGGCCGAACATTAAAAGTTCTATTCAAATCCCATTTGGAAATGTTGTAAAAATAAAAATTTATTTTTTAAATTGTTATTTTAAAATTTATAGTACCTACCTAGAATGGTTTTTTTTATGATATAGGAGGGCAAACGATCAGCCGGAGCCATTTTTATGACTACTGACGCCCACAAACATCCGCATAGAGGCTATATAGATGCGCTGCCCTCCTTTCTCCTCCCACCTCCATGGGCCACCGGCTACTTCACTACTACACATCGCACGAAACGCGACAGCACAGCTGTCACTTAACGCCAGTCTCGTGTAAGCGAGAGGTACCTCCCCGGTCGTGCAGGCCCAATTCGACTGCATGCAAGCATGCAGCGTGGCACTACCTCTTACCAAAATATACGTAAGTATTTATTAGTTGTGCAAACTTCTATAAGTGCAATAATTCAATAAAAATGGTACTGAACATCAGTTCATAATTACAATAGATTTCAAATAAAGTTAACTTTCTTCTTTCTACCACTAAACAAGAAATGGCTTCGAGACACGTAGTAATTGCAGAATTGTTCCTTTACTAAAAAGGAAAAAAAAATTACAACTGCATCAATATCCAGAATAAAATGTTGGCTTGCGTATACTCACATTCTTAATCTACCACGTCACTATACTTTAAATAGGAGAAAGACACACAAAAAGATAATTAATATACTCTAAAACAAAGAAACACGCAACTCAAACAAAATTCAGGCAAATTTAAAAAATAAACAAGCGGACAACAACTGCTATAGTTATAGCCATTAATTTCATAGTAACATTAAACCTATTTTATTGTTACTATGCATAATTAGTTGGCGAAATGGTAGTAAAAACATCGTTAGCGTCAATTTTTTATATTTACTATGTTGTTTTTACATTGTAACGTTTATAAGGCTTTCATACTCTTTTGTTGACGCAGGGAAAGAGGGAAAAATTTAACCTTGACCTACGTTGGACTCGAACTTAGCACAATTATTATCATCGTCATTGTCGTCATCTTTATGGTCATCTTCATTCTCATCTTCATCGTCATTTTCGTCATCTTCATTGTCATCATTTACATTGTTATTATCATCAACGTTTTTCACTGCTAAATATGCTATTTCAATTAATTACCTACTTAGCACAAAGAAACTCCAAAAAATAAAAAAAAACGGTGCCACAATAAGCAGTTTCTAAACATATCATTTAAAAGGTGCTTTTGACTAATAAAAAGCTGGGTTTTACGAGTTGAGGGTGTAAGGACAATAAAAATTAAACAGTAAAGATATAAATCTAAAATACCTATCATAACTCCTTTAGACCTCAATAAAGATTAACTTCTAATTGATACTTGTGTATATTTTACACAGGATAAGCATCTGGCAGGTAATTCATCATTATCACCATGCTAAAGTCTTTTGAAAGCGAGCTATTGTTAACACATAAATAATATATGTACTAGCCGTGCCCCGCGGTCTCACCCGCGTTTAATTTCTAAGAAATCCATATAAATTTCACCCCCTTAGGGGTTCAATTTCTAAAAACCTTATCGGATGGTCGTCATGGATCGTCATGAAATCTACCTGCATGCCTAAATTCAACCCGATCCGTCCTGTAGTTTGGGCTGAGCATTGATAGATGACTATGTGTGTATGTATACCTTTGAGTTTTATATATATATACATAGATTAAAATTGTTCGATGTCTTAGGAGAAAGGTTTCCGTGAGACATGAAAAGTAGTTTATTTCGTGTCTGTCAGTTGGCACACTGGCCTGGCAAGGTGACACGCGCCTTGATGCACCTGGGCTCTTACGCAAGCAAAAGCTGTTATATCGAAAAAAAACAATTATGAAGGATGAATTAATTTTAAAATATTCTTATTTGTAATAAAATAACAGTGTACATGAGACTGGCGTCAAGTGACAGCTGTGCTGTCGCGTTTCGTGCTGTATGTTAGTACCTGGCCCATGGAGGTGGGAGGAGAAAGGAGTGCAGCGCATATGTATAGCCTCTATGCGGACGCCTATGGATGTCTGTAGTAATGAAAATTTCTCCGACTGCTTGTTTTCCCCCTATACCATAAAAAAAGTGTAGGTTCATTTCACATTTCGAAGTATGTGTTTCGTGGGTGAACCTTCTAGGCAAGCGTGCTCCATCGTCGGTCAAGTCTACACTTTCCACCAGGTGAGGCAATTGCCAATCGCAAGCCTATCTATTATAAAAAAAAAAGTAGAGAGTAAACATGTTAGCTTGTTTCGGTCTGACGTGTTTATACGGGGACAAACGAGCAGCTACGGAGCCTTTTGATTACTACTAATGCCCATAGACATCCTCATAATCATCTAGGTACCTTCTAATCCTCCTCCCCTTATTGGCGTCTTGTTTGTAAAAAATATAAAGTACCCACTTTTTAAAGTTTTCAAAATCTAGTCCTACTTTACCTACTTGGTGACAAACGATGCCATTGGAAATTAAAGCGACCCTCTCCCCCTTTATCAATCGAATCTGTACACCATAAAAATAAAAACATTAACATTTCAAATAATTCGGAGCCCACGACTTGTCGCTTTAATATAAAGGACAGCTTTCACATAATTCCATTTGTCCACTGTATCCTGTTGTAACATGTCGTAATTACCGCGATAAATTCAAAAACAATATGGCGCCCAAGATGGCAGCCGCGATAGTCAATGAAGTAGCGTAATAAAGAGTTTTTAATGATACGAAAGCACCTGCGCGAATTAGTCCTGAGGACATTTTCGGCGATAAAAGTACATTGGTATTATAATGTAATGACCGAGGTAGCTTTTCGTATCATATTTTTGCAATATCATTTTTGTTTTGTTCCCCCCAGCGATCGAACAATGCGATACACGTCACACAGTATGTAAACACCGTAGATAATACATATTCACTACATTGAATATTTTTTGCCTCGTTTCGAAGCTGTATAAATGCTTACCTTTGCCTGTAATTAAATATAAATCGTTTTTAAATTAAGAATCTTGATATCGCTATATAATTTTGTAGATTCGCGATAACGTTAGGTGGTTATTTTTGTTTTTATTACAAAATTACCTAGAGGTACTAATTTATTGTTTTACTTTATTTTATTATTTGAGTTCAAGTATTCTCATTACAATACTTAAGGCACAAAGAATACCTAAATATTTATTAGGTTTTAATTCCGAGTTATTTCAATGATTATCTTAGGTCTTGGTAATTAAAATAAATGTATAAAGTAATACAAAATTGTTGTAAGAATTTTATTTTATCTTTATTGACTACTATAATTATGTAGCTATTATATATTCAGGTATAAAAATATTATGATTATTTAAAAACAATCTAATCGTACGATAAACTCGTCCGGTATTTAGCGCCAGGGTAAATACGCTCTTTAATTCTCAAATGCCTAAACTTTATAAATTCAAACTAGGGAATACCCAAGGTAGAGTGCCCATAAACAGCATAATATAAAAAGAAATTGACATAATTTTATGGCCGTAATAACATAACAACATGTAATAATATTAATATTAATCACCAGGGGAAATAAATTACTCGAAAATCGCCAGGGGAAATGAATTACTTATCAGTATATTTAATATATACTAAAATAGGAAGGAGATCTTACTAATGTTATAAATGCGAATGTTTGTATGTCATCTTGTTGATATTTCTCGCAAACACTACTTAACACATTTTGAATGAAATTTAAACAAAAAAAGACTATTCTTTCGAAATAATAAATGTTTGTTTTGAGATAAATTTTACGCATCTAAAACAGCGGTGCTATGCCAGTAGCGTCACAATGCGTGCTTGTATGTAGCCGAACTGGGCCGGCACTACCGAGGAGGTAACTTTCGCTTACACGATACAGGCGTAAAGTTTCGTGCGGGGTGTAAGTAGTCGGTGGCCTATTTAGGGGGGAGAAGTATGAGAATGTCTATGGATGACTGGCAGTCATGAAAATGTCTTTGACTGCTCGTTTGCCCTCATATACTATTAAAAAAGAAGAAACTATTACAAAACAGTAAAATAAATTGATATTTATATACCGATAACAAACGTGCAATAAAACACAAGCAATAATATATTTATCGCCAGGGGAAATACGCTAAGTGGTTCCAAGTCGTTCAGTATCTAGCTTGTCTAGCGCAATTAATATTTATTTAGCTACGCTACGCAACATCCGCCACTTCCGCCACCGCTTCCGCACCGGCGGACATGTGCGGATTTTATAAGCGCTCTATTGTCTAGTAAATAGATCTAGTTATATTACATATTGCATGTAATATAATGCTAGTGGCTTTGTTCGTGTTTCGTAACGGTTTTTCAAGTTGCGTTTACGTTACTTTTATTTCTTTTTTACATAGTTATTGTACGCGGCTTCGCTTATGTCTGTAATTTGATATGAATATCCATTATAAAGACACTTTTTTAGTTTTAGAAAAGTCTAACACATCTAAGAATATGTGTACCTACTAAGTTTCATGATGATTGGTTAAAAAGTTTTGGCGTGAGAGCTTTACAAATAAACTTACATTCACATTTAAAATATTCGTAGGGATAAGAGAGCAGACGAACAGCCTTTTATACAATTTCTTATAATATCGTACAAACGCAATATGACAGGGGAAATACATTTTACTTATATAAGACCGGTGTGCTATATATGTGACATAAGTGACAGCTATGCTGTCGCGTTTCGTGCGGTGTGTAAGTAGCCGGTGGCTCATGAAGGTGGGTGGCGGAAGGAGACGCTTCTGTATAATCTGTACGCGGATGTCTAATCATGAAAAAGTCACCGACAGCTCGTTTACCCCCTTAAACTATTAAAAAAACTTCTGACTCGCATCTCGTACTGTAACTATGTACCTATCTACGAATTAAAACTGCAGGATGAGCGATAGCATTTTATTATTTTTTTATTTGCGTAAACATCCCCAAAATATTCCACCCCAGCGCGATGGTTCTGCTCATTACCACTAATTTGTGGCTGTTTGTGGCAACAGCATTTGTAATCACCACATTATTTCTTAGTCTTTCTTATTAATGAAGAGAGCTTTTTGCAAGAGCATAAATAAGCAATAAAATACGTAATATCTATGGACTTTTTTTTTATGGTATAGGAGGGCAAACGAGCAGTCGGAGTCATTTTCATGACTACCGACGCCCACAAACATCCGCATAGAGGCTGCGGCGCTGCCCTCCTTTCTCCTCCCACCTCCATGGGCCACCGCGTTAGCCTAGCCCATCGTAAGGGTTTGTGTTACGGGTAATAAACATTGGAAAGAATTGAACATTTTTTAAATAAATTTAAGAAATTTTGTAAATATTTTTTTTATTATAGAAATACATATAACACAAAACAAACAAACTAACCTAACCTAAGCGGGATTCGAAACCGCGACCACTGGATATGTTTGGCTCACCCGATTCCCTAGCTACGTTACCACTGCGATAGCAGGTCACAGGTCAAAGCCATATCTAAGCTTCATAAATAAAAGTGTGTTTTAGAACACTCAACTGAAGTAAAACTTAATTATTGATTTAGTAGACAAATTCATTACCTTAGTAACAATGACGTAACATGTCATTTGATATTTTTTTTTAAATACAAACAGTTTCACTTAAATCTTACTTGAATTTTGAATTTGAATGACAACTTCCATTGACCTCGCGCAATGTGTGATTTTTGTAACTCCCTGGCCAGATTACTTTCCAAGTCAAGGGCGCGTATAGAAGTTTTACTTCAATAAATAAGATATTTGATTGTTCTTTACTGGCATTTACACTGGTGTTACGGATATCTACGTAATCTTCGATGTTAGCACTTAACTTACATTTGCTTTATATTTTCTAGCACCGTATTAAGATAAAATAGGTGCCAGATTTCAAATTACACCTACATCAAAACTATTACAATTTTAAGATTAAGAATCTATGTAAAAAAAAAACTAATATTATAAATACCTACTAATATAGTAAATGTGAAAAGTTTGTATGTTTGTTTGTTTCTTACTCCTTCACGCAAAAACTGCAGAACCGATTTTCATGAAATTTGCCACACACATAGAGGGTAACTTGGATTAACACATAGGATAGTTTTTATCCCGAAAAATGTTCCTGTGGGGTTTGAGCGGGTGAAACCGCGTGGCGCAGCTAGAGCTTAAACAAATAGCGATGAAATCCGTTACAATTTAATAATTTTATTTAAACCCGAACAATATTTTTATACACTATACAAAACTATACACAATGCTACAAACGTTCCTTTCTTTTTCCAGGTTGGCAGACTGAAGTGATTTATGTAGCGCGCTGTTTAGGGCGGTTTCTTCCGCCCGCCCTACGCTTCCTGTCCCGGGCTTCCGACGTTTTTCACCAAAAGAAAACTCTTTATTGTGCAAATGTTGTATCTGATGAATAAATATATGCATAAATGTGTTTTGTTTTTATGTATTGGTTATCAAGGCACTACTGGTAGGTACTTGTGTTTATTTTTTTTATACAAGGTTGATAAAAGCGGGAGGCGTTAAATTAAACCACAGGTATACTAAAAGTACCTACTGTTAATCCGAAACTATTGAAAAAAGTTTACGACAAGTATACGAAAATACTTTTCTCAAAGAAGTTAAATAGTGAAAATATGTAATCATGCTTTGTCCCGCGCGGCTACAGCGAGCGGCAACCTCGCAAGGGTGTATTGACCCCAGTGGATTATAGGCCGCGCCCGGGCGCTCGATCGGCTGACGATACAGCGTGTACGAAGTAAGAAAAAACTTTAAAAATTCCTGTGGCCTCTCGCTTTTATCAACCTTGTATATAAGGGGACAAACGAGCAGTCAGAGTCATTTTCATGACTACCGACGCCCGTAAACATCCGCATAGTGTTATTACAGATGCATTACCCTCCTCCCACCTTCATGGGCCACCAGCTACTTACTGTACAAAACGCGACAGCACATTTATCACTTTACACCGGTCTTGTGTAAGCAGATACCTCCCCGGTCATACCCACCTAATTCGGCTGCATGCAAGCATGCTGTGTGGCCCAACCTCTTACTAAATGAACACGGGTTATGATTATAGTGATAACTAGCTATTATATATTTTAATAGCATAGGAGGCAAGCGAGGGGTTCGCCCGCCTGAGGTAAAATGATCACCAACACCCACATACATCCTCAACACCAGAAGCCTAACAGATGCGCTGCCGACTTTGATTCAATCAATAATTTCCAGATCAATTTCTTTAGTATATTTACGTGTTTGAATTTTAATGTCAACTGTATTTCTTAAAACAATCTGTGCGTTCAAATCAGTGATTGTATTTTTTTATTAATATCTTCATTTTCCAATTAGAGGCTAATTGTCGCGCGAACCGCAAATTAGATAAGTAACACTTTTTTGCCAGTATCAGAAATCACCTAATTTATTTGCCACGTACATTAAAGCTAATCAAGAGTATAATCGAGACCTACGAAACCAGCCCTTCTGTATTTATAGTCTCGAATTGATAATGCCAGCCACTAATCATCACAATACCACAACGGTTAATCACCACAAAAAATACACAAACACCACAAAATACGTTGGAGAATTCTCCCGACATTCCGCTACATTAGTGGGAGATGGTGGGATTTATGATTCGCATTTGCCAAATTTATGACATCGGCGAAATGACGGGGTGCGCTCCCCCGGTCGCCCCTCTTTGCGCTTCATTTGTGCAACTAAAGACATGTCTGTACAATATTCTGGCGCTGTGAAGTTAAGACTATATTAATGGAGCAAGATTCATAGGTAATGCTACTAGCAAGATGTAAAAGAGCTAGGCTAGCTAATGGAAAATGACCGTAGAAATTAGCTTATATATTTTCTTTTCTGATCTATATTTCAAAAGGCATTTTTTCTCTCTCGTCGTCTATCCACATGGTAACCATTAGGACATATTGTGTTACATGGTGCCAGGATTTTATAATAGAAATACATATAATCCAGCAATAAATATCCCTGATCTGGACAATTCTTATCATACCTCTAGCGTAACACATATATTCCCTCTGAGCTAGGGGTTATATAAATTTTTAATAAAATTCTTTATCATTATTACTTTTTCTTCTTGGCTCACACCTGTAAATAAAATAAAAAAAACATAGGACGTACAGGTAAAAGTAAATTTACTAAGTACAATAATGTTACTTCAAAATCTTAAATTACGAGCAAAGTTATTGGTAATATTAATGTCGAAATACACCTTTAAAAAGACAGCAGGAAGATTTCTTAAAAACATTTCAAACTGCTATAGTAGTAAAATATACAGCAATTCTTTAAATTAAAACAAAGAAAGCGAGATACAATCGATTTGCGAATACATTTTTAATAATGCGAACAACAACGAAACCTTCTGTACGTTTCGATATCAATTATATCTTATAAGGAGGTTATTAAATCGTTATTCTTTGAATGTAAAATATTATTTGATCAAATATTATATCAAAGAATGCGGGGGGTGTACAGAATTGGATGTCGTTGCTGAGTCGTGCTTCTAGACGTTGAATGGAACATAAAGAGGGGTTCCTCCAAGACAGACATCCCTATTATAAGTACAGATTTGTTAGGGTGGTGCTCCATTGCAGAGCGAAAATTAGCTTGTAGTATAAAACTAAGGGAGATTAGATCGTGTATATCTTGAATAATTCCGAAATATCGTTTGTCCGGACTCTTTGAAACTACTGGCCCGATGTTAAAGAAATTTCATATAGATATGTAACTTCCAAAATGAAATAAAGGTTTTTTTTCAATTGTTACATGTACAGTAATGAGTGAGCAAATCTGCAACGTTATTTATATTTTATCTTTTATCTACATCAAATTTAGCAAATTAAATGAGAAAACTATCAAAAGCAGCTAAGCTAAGCTAGCTTTACAAAATGCAGTAAGATAATATTTTAATCGACAAAATTTAGGACAACTACTAATATTAGTTGACATAAAAAGCTATAACGATACCGCCAGGGGAACATACGATGAGGGACTAAGACACACCACATTTGAGAGAACCAGAAATTAGCTTCAATATTTGATAGCGTTGCCTAATATTCTTTACCTTATAGTCTCCAAGGAAAATGACTATATATAAGGACGGACATACAGACAGAAAGACAAACGATATGACGACAATCATACTGTCGTCGTTAATATATTTTGTATAATGAACCGTTAAAATCTAAGAACATATAATGATCATTATTTTTCTATTGAAACTTTACAATAATACAAGACTTGAAAGGACCAAATAGTAAATTGTAAACCCTTTATAGTAAAAATATTTTGCACAATACAATTTGGGCAGTTGGAAAAAGATGCAGACTGTTCGCTAGCTATTTATCTTTATAAATTAAAGATGTTTTTCGCTTGCTTGAACTTGTTAATCTCAAGGAGTATTGGTGTGATTAGGAAAAAGTGATAAATGAGATGAGAGGCACTAAATGAAACTACGTATACTATAAGTGCCTAATGTTAATCCGAAACTATTAAAAATAAGTTTACGAGAAATTTACGAAGAAGTTACATTTTTCGAAGAAGTTAAATAGCGAAAAAATTTAAACATGCTTTGTACTGACGGCGATAGCGAGCGGTAAATGACTCCGGTCCGGCAGTCCGCCGACCTCGCGATAAGCTGACGATATAGCGCGTACGAAGTGAAAAATACTTTAAAAACTCCTGTGGCTAAACTATTGCTCCGATTAATGATTTTTTTTGTGTAGCCTGGAAATTATACATAAAATATATGGTTTTATTTAATGCCTCTCGGATTTATCAACCTTGTATAGTCCATTTATCAAGTAAAGATATAAGATAAAAGGAAGAAGGTACGACGATTTGTTATACTGGTAATACTGTGGAGCTGCTAGAACTAGAAAAAAACAAAATAAATCTTAGCACACCGCAATGTAAGTACTATAAAAAATAAAATAAATCTTAGCTAACCACAGTGTGTGACGTGGCTAATAAGAAAATGTTTTCCCCGTCCTTTGTTCGCTGTAAGATACAGTAGCGTTCACACACGAATGCATCTCTTTTTAATCCAGCGTGGATTTTTCCTCGGCAAAGGAATACCATTCAGCCATGTTGGGGCAAAGTTTTCTCTCTGCTTAGCGTGTACTGTTTACCAGTTATGTGTCTTGTCCTTAAATATACATACAGATATATGTATACATAATTTGTCTATTTACCTATTATAGTACACAAGCTGGTGCCTGCGACTTCGTTCGCATAGCGTAGTAATATTATAATCAGAGTGATTTGTTACTGTTTGCTTGCAGTGTGCCGAAATTCCGATATCCCCTTAAGAGTAGGCGATTTCATCGCAGTAAAAAGTATTTTTGATGTTGACCAGGCTTAGTATCTATACACCACCAGTTTCAATCGAATCCGTCCAGTAGTTTCGGAGATTAGCCTGGACAAACAGACAAGCAGAAAAAAATTAAAAAAAACATTGAAAAGTGTTCTAATATTATTTTAATATCGCTCCCAATTAGTTTTTCGTAAATATATTTAATTATATATAATAACACACGGATTTCACTGTTTTATTATATGTATAGATATAAATAGATATAAGTAGATAATAAACTGAGAGAGGTTTAGTAAAAGTAGCATGCAACCCTATTGGGCGGTCACGACGGTGGAGGTACCTCCCGCTTAAATGACAGCTCGCATCTGTATATGGCAACGATACTTGTAACATATTGCCACGCGGTTTCACTCGCATAACCCACGTATTCCAAAGCGTGATATGCCTACAGCCTCGATAAACGGAGGACTAGCGAGTACAACCAAACAAACAAACTTTTCTGTTTTATAATATTAGTTATAGATATAAATATTTTTATAATGTTGGTATGTAATAAATTTCAAACTTTCACACACACAGATTCGAACCCACAAACTCTGTATAGTCCATTACCTATATCAAAAGGTCTTAGGGTCTCATCAATGTATAAAAAAAATTGGGTTAAGTTTTTGTCACCTCCTCCATAACGGCTCGACCAACTTTTATTAAAATACCTGTATGTTCGATAGGTCTGAAATTAGGTCCTAAAATATATTCCATTCCGATATTGCATGGAAAGTTACGCGGGCGAAGCCGTGGGGTTACATAATAGCTGGCTCATAAAGTAGCAAATTTTATTTCGTTATTTACTGCTCTCCTTAACCTTAATCCAATCTAACGGTGCGAACACTTAACATCAGGTGGTGTCGGCTCGCTGCTGCTCCCCTTGTGTTGTGAAAAATAATATCTATTACAGTTGTCACAGGTTCTAGATGACGTAGCTCATCATAGGGAAGAATTTCACCTCCATACACAAACACAAAATCTATTCATTTAATAAAACTGTAGAAGACGTCATTCTTTGTGTCTTGTGCGGCGCACACGCAAAAACTACTGGACGGATTTTGATGAAAGTTTTTTGTTATATAGGTATTAGTACCTACTCGGTAACATTATATATATAATGCTGCGGTCGGTAACTCGACTTGAAATTCATTTTTCTTGAGCAAAATAACGGATTGACGATTCGGCCCACATAACATAACACGTTACCATGACAACATATTTTCTAATGACAAGACAACGGCAGCTGAGTGCTAACGGGTTAAATAGTATTAAATATATTTCAGTTGTCCTGACACACAAGCCTTAGCACGGGGCTAAGCTAACGTGGTGTATAAAGTCCTCAGATATTATTATTATTATCTTTTATTAACTAACCGTACGCGGATAACAGTTAAAGATAGGAAGGATGTTATATAATATTATTTTTGTTTCCAGATTATACCTACTAATAATCGGCCAATGTTAACCACGGACAATAGTTTCTATCGATATTATGAACTTATACTAAGTATATACAGTACAGTAAGATATTATGAACTTATACTAAGTATATACAGTACTGTAAGATATTATGAACTTATACTAAGTATATACAGTACAGTAAGATATTATGAACTTATACTAAGTATATACAGTACAGTAAGATATTATGAACTTATACTAAGTATATACAGTACAGTAAGATATTATGAACTTATACTAAGTATATACTACAGTTTGTTGATTTTAGTTTAAGCACCTGGCTTCCTACAGTCAATAAACTGTAGCAAGTATTTGTGTGGAGACAATCTAAAATAATATTTTGGTCATGAATATCAGCTGTACACTAAGTTATGTCCTAAAACTTTCCACTTCATTGGAAAATAAAATAAATTGAACACAAAAAAATATCATTAAAATTATACAAATGTGGTCCGTTGACTCGGAAAGTCATTATTACTTGGATAGTAATTATCATATTAATATTACGTGGAGTAGATTTATTTTATTTTTTATTTTTCTTTATTTGAGAGACAAACAGTCTTAATATTAAGCAGCTTAAAATTAAAGTAAGTTATACATTACCCAGTAAAGCGATCACTCCTTTGAACCGACAGTTTGAACTCTTTTTACTTTTTTTCGGACTTGAATTTAAACTCTGGAAGCAAATATATGCTTCATCGGATTTAGGACTAAATTTTTAGTATGGTCACCTACATTCCAGGCCTACGTATTTACACGTGAATAAACAAAAATAAGAGTAAATGTAAAAGCCGTCGGTGTAGCGGAAGAGCCTTTGATGTGCCGCCGGCGGCGAGATCAAACGGCGGAGTTGCGATTTGCGCTAATTTGCGACGTAATGTGTATATTAATGTTGATGACATGACGAGTGTATTAAACTAAATAGTTTATTAATATTAACCTAAATAAGAGTATTTATATAATTAAACAACAACAACAATTAATGATCGTGGCCAAGATAATAATAGTATAACCTATTAATCGCAATATTCCGGTTTGCCTCCTCCCAGATTAGCTGGGAAAGAAGGGGGGGTCTGCACCCCCGTCGACCACAAATTACAGAGGCTCGAGCTACCTTAGGGCACTCGCCTCTCATACAGATGAAGCTGCACTGGGCTCTCAGTCTGCTAGCGTATATTCTACCTAAAATAAAAAAAAAACAATTAGTGAGAGGTAGTACCACGATGCATGCATGCATGCAGCCGAATTGGTCGGCACGACCGGGGAGGTACCTCTGGCTTACACGTCACCGGCGTAAAGTGACAGCTGTGCGGTCGCGTTTCGTGCGTTGTGTAAGTAGTCGGTGGCCCATGGAGGTGGGAGGAGGGCAGCGTATCTGTCTTACGTCTCATATAACTACTATTAAAAAACAATGACACATCTTTACGCCAAATCCTATTAGTAGGGTATGCAGAGTGAATAGAATGCCACATGTCACGATCTCATAAGGCTTTACAGATTTTTCTGGCCCATTGGGGGAAAGGTGGAAGGAGGGCAACGCAACTGACTAACCTTTTACAGATGTTAATAGGAATGGTGGTCACGAAATGAATCCCACTGTTTGTTTGCGCCTTTATAACAAAAAGGAAAATGTAATATTGTTTATGGTCGATTATTGTCACCGATGTATTGCTATTATAATAAGATTACTATTTTTTTATTTTATTTATTTACTAGCTTCCGCCCGCAGCTTCGCCCGCGTGGATCCGGACTCCAAAATGAAGTTATTATACATAGAGAGCTTCCTCCTGAGTCACTCTATCTATTAAAATATCCCCATCAAAATCTGTTGCTTAATTTTAAGTATAATAATATCCTCCTAGCCGATTTCGGCTACGGCGGCCGTCTCTATAGAGACGAGCCAGATGCGCAGGACATATTATAGTGCACAAGTGTGCATGCAGACACAAGTGCACTCTCTATTCCCTCTCGCTCATATTTCGATGGGACGGCAGACCGACACGACCGGTGAGAAATCAGGCGCAGGACCGACGGCTTAACGTGCTCTCCGAGGCACGGGGGTGTATCACCGCCAACTTCCTGACTCCGGACTGTTATTAGAAATTGAAAAATCCCAATAACAATTTTCGGTCCGACCCGGGATTCGAACCCAGGACCTCACGTCTGTGGTTGAACACACTCACCACTAGACCACGAGGCAGTCAATTTTAAGTATACATATACACAGACGGCGCAAAGCGACTTTGTTTCACACTATGTAATGATTACGCCTTGCACAACACCGACATGAAGTGAAGGCTCATGTACAAGTTTCGTGTTGATAGGATTTGCTACATTGAGGGAAATTGGTGAAGATGAAATCATGGTAATTAGTACTGTATTTAGTTGTGCGGTTGCTTATGGGCGGTATTTTTACAAAACACTCCGAACTCCCCTTAATCATATTCTAAGTCTCGGTGACATGCCGTCGGATCACTGTCTATCTAAAACCCGCTGAGTTTGTCACGCCGGTTCTTCTATTGCTCAGCGTAGAATTGGAACCGGTGATAGTGTTTTTTATAGTATAGAAGGGCAAACGAGTAGTCGGACTCATTCTCATGACTCCGACGCCAATAGACATCCGCAAAACGGCTATACAGATGCGTAGCCCTCCGTTCTACTCCCTTCTCCACGGGCCACCGGCTACTTACACACTGCACGAAATGCTACAGCCCCACTGTCACTTTACACCTTTATTATACAAGCTAGAGGTACCTCCCCGGTCGTGGCGGCCATTTCGGCTACATGCATGCACGCAGCGTGGCAACTGGCACTACCTCTTGCTATATCGCAGCATGGAATTTACAAAAATGATGGTCTTTCCTGATAAAATCAGAGTTCATAAAGCACTCCAAATTGCTCCAAACCTGATCGCTGGTGATAATGATAAACGCACTAGTGTCATTGACCCCGGTGACCCAGATCAGCTGCACCCCCGAGTTCAGCGGTCAAGGTGAGGGAGGCATTAGCATCTCCACTTAGAGCGCCGCCTTAAGATCTGTACCGCAGCCGACAACTATTGATCCTTGAAGACTTTTCGGCAGAGATTTTTAAGCTATGTTTATAATATATACAAAGAGGTGCCATAGTTGCAGTCGTGCAGGAGCAGCGCGATTGAGAAGACAAAGCACAAGTCAAATTCCATACTGTTTGTGGCATACCGAAGACCATTTAATTATTAAATTACCATTTTCATGAGAAAAACAAAGGCAATTCACTACGTAATTAAACGAATTATAATGGACATTGATTGGTTCTGTCTGATCGGCTGCTCCACTTAGCTAAAATGTACCTTAGGCAACTAGGATCATATTTATTATGACATGGCAAAATGTAAACTGTCCTTAAAGAGATATCCTATTAACAGAGCCATCTAGTAGTTGTGTTAATAATATATTGTCAATAATACAGACAAGATGACTAATAGAAGCTCCTAAAAATTAAGATACTAGAGAAACAGTAAATAATTTAATCAGTAAATTGCTCATGTAGTAACGGATTTTATTAAAAGAAATTTATGAATATTATATACAACAGAAAGTAGAATATAAAGGGCGATGATGTATCAACAGTCCTGAACGACTGACATATTAATGAGTAATGAGTAATGATCATGGTAACTTCTTACCTGTGATAAGCAAAATTAATTCTCAAGTAACACTCAAAAGATGATGATCATTAATTTTATTTACTAACTACCGGATAACTAATCCTATTATTTCATAAGTCTAAAAAAACATCATAACAATCATGATGTACCTAAAATGCGAATATTGCTGTATTTGTTACTCTTCTAGGCAATTATTACAGAAACTGGCTGAAATTTGCCACAGATATAGATTGCAATCTGGAATACAATAAGAATAATTAATAATTTAATGATATGGAAAGGGAATTCCAATAAGATGGAAGTGAAAAAAACAATGTTTCCAATAAGATATTAATAAAACGAGACGTGTGAAACCGCGGGGCACAGCTTGTTAAATATAATCACAAATACACGAAGTACCAAGTGGTCTCGATCGGTGTACATAAAGTTCGCTAAGTAATAAGATAATGAAGAACAGCGGCGTCGGGGTACGAATTAAAACAGGCGCGATGTGCGTCGTGGCGGTGGGACCACAGGATACAGATTGTTACGAACAGGAGATAGACAGACATACACGTAGTCAAGGAAAGAGAGACAGATAGCTTGTAAACAGGCGACAATATATTGCTATCCTATCGTTAGCTATTTTAGTCTACTAAACATACAAATTAAAGGATTAGACAGATACAGTACCTAAACTAGGTACTGGGACTCTATGATCACAAAATATTATTTTATTATATGGTAAGTTTGAGAGGTAGCAAACAGGTAGTGTAGCATCATCTATTGACTGATGACTCCATACACTTGACGTATAAATGGCTTATGGTGTGAAAGCCTAACAGTTTGATCTGATTGCTATACTTGTCAAGCACACCTGCATGAGTTTGGAGTCAAAAAGAGTGTCGACCCCACACTCATGCGCAGATAGCAGATATTCATTCATATATGAGAATGTTTATAATAGTTTATTTAACAATTATTACCATGCCTAGAGTTATAGATGCGTTGCCCTTGTATTGTTCTTTGTAGGTATTTAATTGAGGACAACTTGGTAATTAATTTGTCAGTAGCGTTTTATCAGCAAAATGTATGTTAAGCTGTTAGCTAAGCAGTTACTTCACTCTAGCATTTATTTAAATCCGTTAACGTTATGGAAGAAATTTAAAGGTAACTTTAGATATTATTCGTAAATTATTACTTTCAGGCAATTATAATTCTGTTGTATCGTAACTGAACCACAACCTACTAATATGCCTCGTTTATTATTTTTTGTTGTCAAAACTGATTACGATAGATGCGGTCACTTTAATTAATATCATGTTTATAGCCAACATAGTTTTTTATTATCATAAAATGTTTTTTTGAAATGGCCTATGCATTATCCAGTATGCGGTACAATGCGATCAAGGATGCGGCCAAATGTGATCCAGACGGTCCTGCCACAGCGACGCACATTTTATTCCTTGTTTATTTAATGAGTGAATCTGAGAGACGACCTCGTTATGACGTCACTACTTCCTCGCCAGAAAGAGACGGCAATAGGGAGCGCTACAGTCGCGAGCGGGACGCACGATCAGCTGATCTGAATGAATGGAATGGAATATCGAACTCATTCGCTCACTCAAAGTTAAATATTAAGTTATGAGGAACTCAAGTTGTAAAGTTACAACTATCCTACTAACCTACTTTTGTCTTTGTTAAGAATCGAGTAGATGGTTTGTTTGTTGGTGGTCAAATTTTGACAACAGCTGTCAAAAATTACTACATAATGTGTTAGTGCACAAGAATGTAAGCAGTGAAACTTCGTCATGACTCGGGCGTGTCATTAGAAATTAAAAAATCCCAACACTTTTTAACCAGACTTCAAACTGAGGACTATAATCTGTAGGTACTTGAATTTTGCCACTGAACTACGAAATGTTCAATCTTTGCTTTGTGAAGATTGAATATTAAGCTGCAGTGTAACAACTACACAAGCAAACAAATACATCCTTGATACCTTTGCTATTTCATTCCATATTCTTAGCATAAAGATAGATAAGACAAAAGATCTATATGCCCATAAACATCAGCATTAAAGGATATGCAGACGCGTTTTTCTCTATCCCCCAATGGGCCATAAGACTTACAAAACGTCGATAGCGCCGACAGTACCACAACTGTTGTGTTTGCTCCACTTGGATGCAAGCTATAGCAGCTACGCATTAAGCTAATAGTTTAAAATAAATTAAACGTTTCTTTTTTCAGATTGACTCCATGCATGCAGAATGCGGTCATCAAATAAAATTTCTTCTCTTCTTCTTCAACCTATAGCCACCCACTGCTGAGTGAAGGTCTCCTTCATTTCACGCCATTTTTTTTTGAATAAAATTTACTCTAACTAAATTATGTCTTTAATTTTTACCCTATTGTGTCTAGAGAGTAATGTTTTAGCGTTATATCCATTTCTTTACCACAATTCAGAGTTCAAACGATCCAGCTGTTATTTTCTTAGCCTTTATGTTTAAAAGTAGATTCGCTGATTTTGTTTTTCCCCCTCTAGTCTTAGATTAGACTGGGCTCTAGAATTGGAAATGATAGCATCGCTTAGATTTCTTCCAATTAGATATTTCACAACCACATTTACATTGAAAATATTTAGATTTTGATGATTATTTTTGGGTGTATAGTGTATACGCATGAAATGTATTTAAATACACGTAATATAATTTTTTCACTAAATTTATGTTGATTTCGTTACCAAAGTAAACCCATTTCAGGATTTCTTTTTTAGCATTCGCGATGTGGACCGTATTCATAGGCGGCGCTTTACTTTTTATTTACGTCCAATTGAGGCCGAAAAAAGTTTGATTTGATTGCTTAGTAGGGAAAACGAGTTGGAGTCTTTTGGTGGCTTCCATCAACCCATCCATTCTAATGTGCCATCCCGAATTTCACAAAATGTAGAAAACACGTCAAATGTTGCTTCATGCGATTAGTAGATAAATGAAATGTGCCCCGGTTGTGTCAGCTCCATTCAGTGGCAATGCAGCTTTGACACTCTTACTAAATGATGATTTATATCATGATAGATGGGGTATCAATCTCCGTTTTAAATTATAACATAGCGTATACATAGTAGTATCCTCCTAATATTGTAAATGCGAATGTTTGTTTGTTTGTTTGTTACTCCTTCACGCAAAAACTGCTGAACCGATTTTCATGAAATTTTGCACACATATAGAGAGTAACTTAGATTAAAACACTGGAGTTTTTATTCCGAAAAAATGTTCCTATGGGATGCCATGGGATGATTTTCTATTTTCATCGGTATCAAAATTACGCGGATGAAACCGCGGGGCGTAGGTATATGAACATATAGCTAAGAGATAAGTCATATATGCAGATCAATTAGTTAACTTTAAATTATTAGTATTCTAGTAAGTTCTAGATTCGCTAGCCTTCCTCTCGCTTACAGGATACCGGCGATAAGTAACAACTGTGCTGTCGTGTTTCATGCAGTATGTAAGTAACCGGTGGCCCATTGAGGAGAAAGGAGCAAGGACACATCTTTAGGTATAAACTCTATGCGGATTACTATGAGCGTTGGTAGTCATACAAATATATGTATACTAAATGTCTCCTTGTTTGGCCCTCTATGCGTACTATAAAAAAGTGGACACATAAATGGCAAAAAATGCAGCTGATGACAAGTAAATGCAATACGTGTATAAAAAAAAAAACATTTGTAAAAAGTCCATACATACATACAATAAAATTCCAAGGCCGGCCTACGGATAGCGCGGGAGCGTTTTTCATTAGGCTACGATCACATTAGGCGGCGGGCAGACTGCAGGATTATTGGATTCGACGGACGAAAGACTTCGATCCGTTGCCTTTTTTACTTATTTCTCCCTTTTTCCCCGGCGAGCACCGTCTGGAAAGCCTTTTCCTCTTATTTATTGCTTATACGGAGGCGGAATTGGATATTTGTGAAAGGTTGAGCTGTTTGCCGATGGGAGAAATATGTTTTTTGTATATCAAATAAGATTCTAATTTGAAACGAATCAAAGGACTTTATTGAGATGTTTTTTGTGATGTTGTACAGTTTTTTTTCTAAAAAGAATTTTGCTGTTTACATTATTGTTTTTTATTTAATAGACAACTCTTAGGGCTGACAAGATATATTCCTACAGACTTCCAGGTCCATTTAAGATTTATTTTGCATTTATTTAAGAAAGACTTAAGAACCTAGTTGGACATTAACGGACTGTTGATAAGATTCTGATAAGATTCTGGGTTTCGGTATCAATGTACCCATAATATTAGGGGAAAGTTAGAGCAGAAACATACCTTTTATAGAACAATAATAGTAACTACAATACCTTTTTTATTATTAATATTTTATAACCTTAATAATCTTATAATATGGAATTATAATGCAAGTTTGAATCTATTATATCATAGCATAATACCTACTAAATAAAACTAACTATTATAATAGATATTCACTAGTCTAATTGATAAAGTGATAAAATGTTCAGCCGCTAATCGAGAAGTACCTTCTTCGATTCCCTGGTAGACAAAAGGTTAAATTTTAAATTCCAAGCAACATGGTAATAATGATCAAATTGAGAATTTAAGAGTGACGATAACTTAACTTTTTCACGGATAACTTTGTCAAAGTATTTCTTGTTGATTGTTCAGAAGACTTTGAATTATGAAAAGCAATCAACACACCAGTATCTGTAACCCTGTCGCGCACGCTCTATTCACATACAAAGCAGCAACTACGCTTCATATTTTTTATATTTAAATATCGACATGGAGTAAGCAGTAATTGCGTGTGTTGCACTCAGACTGAGCTCAAGCCACAGACAGATATAAGGGCTTGTCTCATTAACGCCAGCGCGAGTGAAAGGGTGGAAAATCTGGAAAATCCTCGACGTGCTGTCAAGCGCTTTCCACCAGCGCACCGCTAATTAAAAGATTTTCGGCCCGCAATATATATAATGGGCCGCTTTTCATTAAAAAAACGCAAAACGCCATCTTTATGTTTCGAGTGCTCGTTCTAAATTCGAATTTAATTTTTTTTTTCGCCAGCCAGCTCGATTTCGGCAAAGGATTTGAGCGTAAGGCTCGTTTACGTGTAATTAAAAACTTGAACACGTTTAGTTAATGTTTGTGTTAAAAATGTGGTTTATGTAGCTATGTAAACATTAACAAGTCTTATTAGAATGTAGTGTTTAGTATAAGGTAGTGCCATGCTGCATTGCACCCGAATTGACCGCACGATCGGGGAAGTACATCTCGCACATGATACACCCTTAAAAAGATGACTATGTTGTCGCGCTTCATTTGGTTCATGAGTAGTCGGTGGCCCATTGGGGGAATAGGCTGAAGGAGGGCATCTGCAGGTGTTAACGGGTATCGGTAATGGCCAAATTGCTTCAATGGCTTGTTACTCCCCTTAAAAAATCCCTATATTTTAGGTTTAGATTAGTTTGTTACCCAGAATAACCAAGCAGTAATCTGATAGTAACATAGTACCTAACTAAGCAATTAATAGATTTGTTTTAGAAGATAAGTCAATGAGCTCAATATAGGTAACTATTATTTTCAATGCAAGGATCCAATTATTACTTTTATATGTTAATACTAGCTGCGCTCCGCGGTTTCACCCGCGTTAACTTCGATTCCGTGGTTAATTATTATTATTATTATTATATTTATTAATCAAGTGACAGAGACTATTTTTTTTATTTTTAGTTATACAAATCACTTATTACCTATGTTAGTTAGTTAATTAATTAAACACAAAGAATATCCACAACAATTTGAAGACACATTACTTTAATATTTGACATTGCCGCACAATTCCGTTTGAAATTGTGCGGCAATGATTAACATATCTGCAGTCTAGCCTGCTCCCTATCAACTTCAGTAAGCTGTTGGTGCTGCCCCGCAGTCTGCTTACAAGGGAACAATAGATAATCATCCTGTGATATTTAGGAAAATAAGACAACAATCTGTGTTCACCTACGCGTATATTGGCAGACTGAGACAGCGAACGTTACTCGTAAGTACAAAGAATTAATCTGCTACCCTCACATAATACATCTTTATCTAAGTACATACATTACACCTCCACCTTAATCTTACATAATATTTTATTTATCATTAGGTACATAAAACTAACTTATTACTAAATGGTACAATAACTAAATCTAATAAAATATACTTATCTAACAATTATTACAATTCTTAATCTATTTCAAACCTTACAACTGGTTTGCGAATTCGCCGGGGTATGTACTTAGATAAAGATGTATTATGTGAGGGTAGCAGATTAATTCTTTGTACTTACGAGTAACGTTCGCTGTCTC
>LUGF01041125.1:417332-427541 GCA_001625245.1 Calycopis cecrops | reverse complement strand
TCTGTGTTCACCTACGCGTATATTGGCAGACTGAGACAGCGAACGTTACTCGTAAGTACAAAGAATTAATCTGCTACCCTCACATAATACATCTTTATCTAAGTACATACATTACACATCCCATGGTATCAAATATAATGTATGTGTTAATCCAATTTCTCTCTATGTGTGTGCCAAATTTCATGAAAATCGGTTCAGCAGTTTTCGCGTGAAGGAGTAACAATTAAAGAAACATACCTACAAACTTTCGCATTTATAATATATTACTAGGAGTACCTACTCTTATTAGCCATATCTACAAAGCAAGAAGGCATAGCAAGACCAAATTAAGTGTCATATTCAAGTAAAATACACACACATAATACAAAAGAAATTTAACTTAAAGTGCATTAAAAAGGAAATTAATAAAGCAATAATTAAATTTCTCTTATAGGAATTAAATTAAACATCTGCTTCATTACTCTTATTGGAAATGTAATTGTAACCTTAAAATAAACATTGTAATAAAATTTATAACTTATAAACCGACTCGCCAACTATTATAAGTAAAAAAATAATTAATAATATGTCCGAAATGCTACACGGCACGCGATCGTAAAGGTTTTACTTTATGTTGGTTGGTAATGGAACCTGATACCTGAACCTGATATACTTCAGGGCAGCGGGGTTCCTAGGTTATGTGTAGCAAGACCTAACAATTATTTAATTTAGGTTGATAGACTTTTTTATATATAAAAGGGGGCAAACGAGCAGGTAGTTAGTGACTACCGCCGCTCATAGACATCCGCAAAACTAGGTGTCTTGCAGACGCGTTGCTGGCCTTTAAGAATGCTCTTTTCTTGAAGATTTTTCGGTCACTGGTTTTTTTATTACTATAAATACGGAACAATTTTCCACCTTGTCCAGTCAAAGGGGCAAACGAGCAGTTTGAGCGATTTTCACAACGCCTCCTTGGGCATATAAACATCAGTACATTCAGAAAATGCGTAAACCATTAGCATATTTTCATCATGATCAGTCTGAACAACACTAATATTATATGCTCAATCAAATCCGTGAGGTATAAGTATTAGAAAATGGAAAATTAACCAATATTTTCTCTCTCCAGTCAGTTGTTTTTACATACACTAATACGGGGGCAAACGAGCAGTCGGAACTTTTGGTGACTACCAACGCCTGTAAAAATATTATAATCATCATCAGCCTCTAGTCCATCGTTGGACATATACCTCCTCCATAAAATTCAGTTCATTAGTATCATTAAGACAAAAGTCTAGATTTGAAGTAG
Source organism: Calycopis cecrops (assembly GCA_001625245.1). Classification (NCBI taxonomy): domain Eukaryota; kingdom Metazoa; phylum Arthropoda; class Insecta; order Lepidoptera; family Lycaenidae; genus Calycopis; species Calycopis cecrops. Next base: position 426,253 of record LUGF01041125.1, on the reverse strand, counting down.
ACTAGCCTAGACTAAAACATAATATTATATCATGTTTATTTTTCCCTGCTACATCTTACACTTATTCAAGATAGCAACCCTCAACTCAAGCATGGAGGTTATAAATAGAAGCAATGCAGAAGTTGCACCATTTTTCTGAAATATTTATAGTTAAATATTAGCTGCCAGCTGGAAACTCGCCTTGCGTTCACTGAGGCTTGTGTTCAGCAGTCGTTCTTTTTGACCTATGAACAGCCGGGGAGAGGGTGATTTTTTTAGGGGGCAAACGAGCAGGTGTTAGTGACTACCGCCGCCCATAGACATCCGCAAAACTAGGTGTCTTGCAGACGCGTTGCCGGCCTTTAAGGAAGAGGAGGATGATAATGATTAATTATTAATACTGATATGAACATCACAAAAAAATCCCCCAAAACATATTAAACGCAAGGGGAAGTCCCGAAAACTTATCTGCGGAGAGCAATACATAATCCATCATCGTTATGCCGAAACTCCCCGATTCAATAAAAGCAACTTCTTACACCCCCATCTAGCGGCGGCCGCGCGAACCTCGGCACCCCCACCACGGGGTGGCTACCCCACATCGTATCCCTTTTTTCTTCCCTCCACACCCTTATCCATACCTGAGCTTTCTTTATCCGGGGCCTGAACTTTTTCTTTACGCCCATCTCCCTCTAACACCCAGATAAGCCGCACAAAACAGATTACGTCTCGCTCTGGCGTTAAGAAAAAAATCAGTTTATAAAAATGAGAGGCGAGATGTTTGGGGTACCATTGGACGTATTGTGGGGTAGTTTCATATGCGGAGGGGTGGCTTTTTTGTACACGCATTCGGGATAAAAAATTCACCCCGACAGTGGCTGGGGTTTCTTAGGTACCTACAGATATGTTTCATTTCCAATTTCGATAACAAAGCACATTTTTTTATAAACACCCTCGATGTATAATTATAGATAAAGCAGGTGATGGGAAATATAATCTTGCGTTATTGAATTGGTTATGAAAATGTCGTTTCTGAAAAATCAATGAGGACTTTATAAATTGAAAGACTGCCTACATTATTTATTAAAATGATTAAAAAGCAAGAAACAAAGATTTTAGTTTATATTTGCTCTTTGTTTTTTTTAATTGTGTCATCCTTTATGTTTCAAAGAAGGCAAACTAGTTAGGACTGATCACATTCTATTCATTATAGTTATGCGCGAAAAATTGATATTTTACATCAAATATTTTTTTCAATTATTGAGTAATACATTTTGACCTCCCACCAAGCCTGCGACCCTGGCTTGTTGCGCCCTCTAGGAGGGACCTTCTTCCAGCACATGATGAGTTCTAGTTGCCGAAGAGTATTTGCGTTAAATACTCGTGACATTACAGCTGCGACGGATTGGTGTAACTATGGTACTCTTCGGACTATAATCACTGTAAAAAATGATACGCCATTGAGTTTCGTGCGGCTTTTAGTAGTTCGTAAGGGCATACCGTAACCAGAATACCTGTCATTCTTGAAGCATTCATATAAAAATATGTCTCACGTACCACCATACGGAGATTGTCGGTTTTTTGTGTGATGTCCAACACTTCGTTAGTAGATATTTCACTAAAAAAACCGGTTAAGTGTGAGTCGAACTCGCACACCGCTCCTTAATCATGTTACACGCAAAAATAACGGAACAGATTGGAATCATACTTAGTTCAGATATAGATTACAATTTGAAATGACACTAGCATATATTTATCCGGAAAAAATAACGGTTCCTTGATATAAAGTTATCGCGGGTTCAAACGTGTGATACAGCGAGTGCTCCATATTCCCATCTCTAGCGTTTTTAGGCTCCAAACGACGGATGATATAACTTCGCCTTATTAGGCACTGCGACTCGCGGTTTCAGCCATTTTAAATCTGTCCTAAAAAACGTTTTTATTTCGGGATTAAAAATTTTATTTTCTGATGTTTATAATTGCAATCTATGTCCGTCTAAAATGACGTCGAAATCCATTATTTAGTTTTAGAGTGGAAGAATATAAGTACCTACACTTCTGTCCTGTGTTTAAACCTAGGTATATAACAAATATTTTTTTGTAATTTTGTTTTGCAAGTAGTCTGCTAAATATACAAATTTATTGATAATTAAAATTGCCTCAAGAGTTTGTTTGTTTGTTTGTTTGGTTAAACAAGCTAATCTCTGGGACTACTAGTCCGAATTGAACAAGTCTTTTGGAGTTAGATAGTCCGTACTCCGTGTAACTAGGAAGGCTATAGGTTATATACCTACCATCACGCTATGGAGTACGCGGGCTACGCGAGTGCAACCAAGGAGCGCTGCTAGTATAGCAAATTTATCAAATTAAATTTATTAACCATGCATCACTATTTCATCACAAAAAAATATTTTAAAATATAGGTATATAAACGGGAATATTTTCCATATTTCAAATAAACTTTATTTGATTGTAGAGATAAATAAACAGCATACCAGATGCATATTTTACATCTGGTAACATCTGGAATAATTACTATTTCTTTAATAACCTGTATGAAGAATAGCGACAGCTTCTGGAATGTAAGAAAAGTTAGAAACTTATATTTAATTATTTTATCATTCTAAAAGCGGAAGTAAGACAAATCTGTAGGTTTTTTTTAATAGTACAAGGAGGCAAACGAGCAGTTGGAGACATTTTCATGTCTGCCGACGCCCATAGACATCCGCGTAGTTTATACACAGATACGTTGCACCCTTCCCCCTCCCCTCCATGGGCCACCAGCTACTTACACACCGCACGAAACGCAACAGCGAGGCCACTTTTTAATTGTCACTTTACGCCGCGCTGGTCTCGTGTAAGCAAGAGGTACCTCCCCGGTTGTGCCGGTCCAATAGATTGTGACATGTGGTAGGTACTCGATTTCATCTGCCTACCCCCTTACAGATCTGGAGTCAAAATGATGATTTATTTTACTTATATGTGCAAGAATAAATGCGCGAAAGATTCTATGTATGTTTGTTATTCATTCACGCTGAAACTACTAAATGAATTTGGGTGAAATTTAAATGAATTGAAATCTTGAATTTCAATACAGCTGCAATGGATCAATAGCATTACTTCTTTTTGCTATTGTACCTATAGGAGGTCAAACGAGCCGTCAGAACCATTAAGTGACTATCAACGCCTATTCAAAAAGTTATACAGGTTGCCTTTTCTTTTCCTACCTCCTGTACGGGCCACCGGAAATTTAATACTTACTACAGTAATCGTATCTACACAATTTACATCGTGTCTTTTGTTCTTCACAATAATCGCTCCCCTCCTCCCGCCCCGCTGAGAATCACATCCAGTCGACCGAGACGTAATCGCCAGAAGACGCTTACTCCAGTGGCCATCAAAGGATGTGGGGCACGAGGTATTTTTCATTACACAAGGAAATTACGGACGAGAGGGAAATATTTCTTGGACCGCAAAACTTTACTGTGATGTGCCTGATAGATTTTTTTTTTTTATGGTATAAGGGCGCAAACGAGCAGTTGTAGCCATTTTCATGACTACCGACGCCCATAGACATCTGCATAGAGACATACAGATGCGCTGCCCCCCTTTCTCCTCCCACCTCCATGGGCCACCGGCTACTTACACACCGCACGAAACGTGACAGCACAGCTGTCACTTCACGTCGGTCTCGTGTAAGCGAGAGGTACCTCCCCGGTCATGCCGGCCCAATTCGGCTGCATGCATGCAGCGTGGCACTACCTCTTACCAAAGATTTCACTGCAGTGTAGCATTGATATTATTATGTGGGTAGAAATATAAATTGATAACTAAATATAATATACAGAATTATTTTTTGGTCAAATTTTAAAATAAGGAAGTAAACATAATTCCATGGGTGTGTTTTAAATTTTATCGTCTAATCGTAACATTTTGTTAAATAAAAATCGATTTGAAATACATCGATTGTTGTTCTTCTAAGAAATGTATCGACTTCAAGTTCAGTGACGTCGGCCTACTGTGAGTCGCGAGTGTGAGCCACGTGGTGATCAAGAAATATGTTTTACAACATAGGACAAAGTAATTGTATCAAATTATTTTTTTTATTTCATAAATTGAATGTATTATTGATTCTGAACCAAACCTGAAAATTTGGCCGCTGACCAAAAAATAACCCTTTATACTATATTTTAAGTTGCCCCGTGTTACAATAATGAATTTACGTCAAAATACGTAAAGCCCTTTTGCCTGTAGCAGGAAACGTTATTCTTAATTTCAAGTTTTCAATGTATTATAACACTAGCTGTGGCCGCGAATTTAAAAATAATAAAAATTGTAAAATACTCCAAGTTACCTACTCTTTATTACATCAGCTAACAGTGAAAGTCCTGTCAAAATCGGTGCAGCAGTTTCCGAGATAAATAGATAAACAGTCAAAAATTGTAACAAAAAATACTTTTGTATGCATTTAGTAAAAAGCGGTTATTTTATTACAAACAGACATCACAATTTTATTTATTTGGATATCTTATACTATATCTTCCAAAAAATAAACACGCTCGCAGAGTAATTGTATCAGTGACAAGTTAATTATGAATGTTTAAAGTTATTAGTTCAAATCACGTTTCCGGGTTTAGGCAGAGATAGACCTTTTAAGAAAGCTTTTATTTAAAACAACCTAACACAACAGTGAGCGAAATGTAACTGACTTAGAATTAAATCTTATTCTATTATATATGAGGCAGCGGTCGACGGCTACGGCGGTGGTCGACCGCTATGGGGAATACATCGTAAATAATATTAAACTAAACATCGTAGAGTATAATTAATGGTTTCCGTGATACTTAAGGTTACTGTTACACTGAATGAACAAGGAGACTGTTTGAGACTCACTTATGGTAACGTACCTAAGTAAAAATACAGATCGTAAACAATATTCTAGAGGTGTAATTAATGGTTTCCGTGATACTTAAGATTATTACGCTAAGGGAACAAGGAGACTATTATTACACTGTGGGAAACGAGACTGTATGGGACTCACGCGCACAATATATATATCCAATATATTTGCTGACTCTTAAGAACATAGAATGTGTGTCCCTACATCATTCTCCCTCCTAACAAAAATAAAGTAAAATATAACAAAAATGTAATAGTGTAGGTAAAAATATCCTCAAGGTAGATAAAAACAGTTACAGAGATCATATGCATTACATTTACAATATCACGTCGGGGTCACCACTTTAAAGTTATTAGTTCAAATCACGTTTCCGGGTTTAGGCAGAGATAGACCTTTTAAGAAAGCTTTTATTTAAAACAACCTAACACAACAGTGAGCGAAATGTAACTGACTTAGAATTAAATCTTATTCTATTATATATGAGGCAGCGGTCGACGGCTACGGCGGTGGTCGACCGCTATGGGGAATACATCGTAAATAATATTAAACTAAACATCGTAGAGTATAATTAATGGTTTCCGTGATACTTAAGGTTACTGTTACACTGAATGAACAAGGAGACTGTTTGAGACTCACTTATGGTAACGTACCTAAGTAAAAATACAGATCGTAAACAATATTCTAGAGGTGTAATTAATGGTTTCCGTGATACTTAAGATTATTACGCTAAGGGAACAAGGAGACTATTATTACACTGTGGGAAACGAGACTGTATGGGACTCACGCGCACAATATATATATACAATATATTTGCTGACTCCTAAGAACATAGAATGTGTGTCCCTACAAATGCAACTACGAAACCTAAAATTTTTCCACTAAGCAATTCTTGACTAAAACGTTTACGTGTCCGTACGAAAAAACCTTAAATATAATTATTGTGGCTTCTATTGAAGCAAATTTTCCCCGACTTAGATTATACCCCGAAAATATTGGGATGACACAAACTTAACTACACAAAATGACCTCCTAAATAACTCAATATTCAAATAAAATGCCCTAAAAATTGATAGACCCGTTTCGGAGTAATTCGATCACCGCAATTTGTATACCTACATAACATTTTATTTAGCATAAAACATATTTCACAACCGTCATATGGAGATTAAAAATAAAATTATTCAGTATTTCCTAGCCCAAAGAAGTTAAAAATATAAATTGACCCCCTAATATTCAAATGGTTGCCATTCAGAATAATCAATAACCAAATACTTGTATGTACTATAAATGAAAAAACATTGTTCGCGAAATCAAAAAATGGTTGGATCATTAAGCATTCTAAGCTCTTCCGAGTTGATGAAGTTCATCAAAAATCAAGAGGCAAAATCCTAAGATGTTTTCAACCCCCATTATGATAAATTAAAATCCCAAGATACCCTCAGGCTTCAACCCTCTTAAAAGTGAATTTTGGAAACTTTACATTTCTTTTCATTCTCCTTTATGAACTAGATTCATAGCATGACGTATTTAAATACCACACTAAAACCATACCTTTATCTAACCAGTATATGCTAGTTTATAAAAAAATCAGCTCATTAAAGGTCATTAAAACCAGCACTTTCTTTTAATAGCGCCACGAAATAGCCGTCATCCTGCCGACAAAAATACTCATTATAAAAACCTCGTACAATTACATAACACAAAACCGCCTATTGTGGGTAATTGGTATTCGAATAGGCCCAATTGAGCCAACAAAAGATCTATACACAAATCGATGAAGCCACTTGACTGTTCGGAATCGATTTTGACGCCCTTAACGATTCTATTGTGGCATCGGTTTATAGAATTCCCGATACGGCCTATTGTCGGATGAATACAACTTGTTATATTTGATGTTTTGTTATGCACTTGTAGTGCGTGCGGAATCACAAATACTTTTTTGTTAGGCCTCTTTGCTCTATCATTGTTGCAGAATCAATCGACAATTTCTTATGTACTTCATAATTAATAAATTGTCGATTCTGAAATAATAATATTTACATTTAATTAATTTGTTGTAATTCTAAAATAAAATTCATTTTACCAGACTGGCACAAATACTGTGTAATTTTTGAAGGAATTTATATTAGGTGTCGTAAGATTGGGCATTGGTCTTGTTAAAGTACATAAATGACACCATGTACATACTAGCTTAATTATAATATACGAGGTATTTAAGCATTCTGGTTTTAAAATAATGTAGATACGTATTTTTTTAAGGTAACGAGTTGAAATACATATTTTTTTCTAAATATTTAAAATTATTTTACGAAAACTGTCGTAAAATATCTTTTGACATAAAGCCGCCCGGCGCACTTACCAGGGTATATGTATTCTGTGCACTTACCGCTCCGAACTTAAATAGTTCTGGTTTTCTTATCTACCGTGGCACTTATTGAACTCATAACCAACATTACACTTTTCACTAAGCTAGGTTACTTTAATATTTAAACAACATATCTGTCTTAATCAAACAACGTATCCAAGCCAATACATACAACATCTATCATGATTCATGTCCGATTTCTAACAACTACTTTCTTCTAAATTCATTTAGGTAAGTAGATTTATGCAAAAAAAGTAACACTATGATGTTAGCATAGAAAAATAGTATCTTAACAGATTATAAATGCGTATATTTTGTAACGAAAACCGGTCCAATCTTTTAGATTCAGACGTGGGAAGATACTACAACCCATTATAATAGAATTCCCCATTTGAATTTTCTATAAGATACGTTTTTTATAAATTAATGCAAATATGCAAAGCAGCCATTTACAAAAGTAACGAATGTGTTCACTAATCAATAGTTTGCCATAAAAACTTCTTAAATTTCTCCTCCTTATAAATATTTATTCCGTATAATATGCAAAATATCGTAATTATAGGGCGAGTGAAGAAATGGGTTAAGTAATTTGCATTCGCGCGTTCGATTTTTGAAATGTCGTAACAACATGGCGGGCTTTATTGTCAAATTGGCCGTTCGGATACTCGTACAGGGTTGATATTATAAATTTCAAATCGTCGATGGAAGAATGAGCTTTTTCTTTAATTTGCAAATTTCACACCTTGAGTTGGGGCTGCGACAGGTTTTTTGAGACGATTGCTTTTAAAAATAAAGAGTTGTCGCCGTGTGACGCTATTTAATGCAAGCTGTAATAATTTAGCACAAATTATGCGTGTTCGTTGCCGGTTAGACAATTAGTTAGCAGATGTCTGTTCGAAATTTATTTAGTTGTTGCACCTAGTAAGGGGAAATGGGGTGGCTTCCGCACTTCGTAATTTTGTAATTCTCGAACGAGTTAATTTTATTCTACTACAACGTTTAAAATATACGGAAAGGTTAAACTGGTTGTAATTTCTAACTTGGACGTGATAAATATAAAAGTTATTTGTTGTTAGTTTATGTTTTATTTAATTTAAAAATTGATTCTTTTGCATTATGCTATCTTTGTACTACATGTAACATAAGCCATGCCAAATGTATATACTATATAGGCTCACTTTTATACGTATACATAGTATACGTTTCTAATAGTGAAAGAATGATCATGGTCAAATCTATATTTCCGAAGATGCCCCCTAAAAGCATAAGGAATAACAGATATATTTTATTACTAGCTGTGTTCCTTAGACCCATGCCCCCTTATTAATAAACAGAGAATAGAGAGAGAATACCTTTTTTCTAAGGTTTTACCTCGACATAATAAAAATCGTTATTAATAAACACGTAATAACGATGGTATAAGCAAAACCAAAACAAGTCACTGAATAAAATTTATTACTTCGCGCCACATGGTTTAACGATTGTATAAGCATGGGGAACGAATCCTAAATTTACAATTATAACATTAAATTTTACACGTTTGTCGTCTTTTGATATACAACACAATAAAAAAACATTACAAAAAGTTTTTGTGAATAAAAGTAGTTTTTAATAAGTATATAATAACAAAACTGTCTAGATACCAGTGTGATCTATAATGTTCAATAGTGTTTAGTG
>LUGF01041125.1:373992-405206 GCA_001625245.1 Calycopis cecrops | reverse complement strand
TTATTTTAAGTTTGTATTGTTTTTCTTTTATGTTATAGTTTTAAGTTGTGATATTGTATAGCAGTGTAATTACTAAAGACCTAAATAAAGTATATTCTATTCTATTCTATTCTAAATCCTTTTCCTTTCCTATCCTATCGTGATAAAATAAAAAATCCTGTAAAGGTCTAGAAAGGAAGTTCCATTTTGGATCAGTTATCTGTTATAGTGTGTTGGTAGTAAACGAAATAATTAAAAACCTGAATTTATTAATTGGCTGATTTAGAAATATTTATCAAAATTTAAAAAAACAACTTTAATATATTATACTTAATTCCACCATGCTACGGCTGACTTATCAAAACCGATAAATATTTTATGTAATTAATATAAATAATTAAAAATGGAAATAGTATAAAAAAGTATATATTTATATTCTTGTAAAGGTGTAGAAAGGAAGTTCCATTTTAGATCAGTTATCTATTATAGTGTGTTGGTAGCCCTATCTTCTAATTGAAAGCAGTTTTAGCCGCAGAATAAGAATCTGAGTTCGATTCCTATGGTTGGACTGAATTTATAGTGCGAATTATCATACAAAAAATATCAATGCGGGATCAGAAAGAAGGCGATGTTATAACAACGTCTGAGAACATATTTAGTCTTGGATCCCACATTTTGTTTTGCGATCATCGAGTACGAGATACCTAGTACACGTATGTCTGGCGAAGCTGCAAGTTTGTTAGACTCATTATTATTTATTACTATTATAATATTACAATTTCCTTAGGCCTTCGATGAGGTTGTCATCAATAAACTATCATGATATTACCTTGGCTACATATATTTTTAGATTTTTATTGATTCAGTTTGATCGCTTTGATGTATGTTATTAAACTTAATCTAATCAAAGACAAACAAACCACAATCACAAACATGTAATCATAAAAGTAAGCAATAATTATAATATAATTACTAAATAAACCAACAATTTTAATGATAATAAAATGGTGACATGCACCACAAAAAGAAACAATAATTGTCGCGTACCTAATTATAAAAAAAAAGAAAACCAACAAAAACGCCGTTGAAAGGCCTATCATTATCGCATTCCTGTGTCATTAAAATTAAGACACTCATTAAAAAACTGAGCTGTCAAATGAAAGTATACCCCGCGGGGGTTTTTTTCGCGCCATTTACCGTATTAGAATCTCTTTGGACGATTAGACCGAATTAGGACGACGTAATTTCGCGTGTTATTGTTTAAACTTTTTCTCCTCCCTCTTGTTATGGCAGTGACATCTTATTAAATACAGCCTAGAGCCAAGCAGGCGGGGAGATAATCGGAAATTCCTTTTGGAAATTATTTAATGTGTTAATTGTGGTTTGTAAATTACGAAAGAGGTTTTGGTTGTTTGTGTTTTGTTTATGTAATTTTAGTAATGACAACGTTTATCATAATTTCACCTTCTTTTTGTAACTGGTAGTACCTTAGGTTGTTTGGATTATCATCATCATTTTTCTATGGAATCCTAGATATTCACATCCGGCTTCAACGTTGTTTTGTTGGTAAACGCGCGTTCAGGAAGTCGATAGTCACTATATGAAGTTTGAATGTGAATGCTTTACATAGTTATTGCAAAGCAAAGCATGGGAAATACCAAGCATATGGATGTTTTTGTTGATTTTCTTTTCTTGATTTAATCCCACTTATTAATTAACATAGAATAACTTTATCCAAGTAATAACTTAGTAATAAACTGACATCTGTCAAATTACATATTTTTTATGTGTTTTTTAATAATATGGAATTTGACAGATGTCAGTTTTTTACTAGGTTATTACTTGGATAAAGTTATTCTATATTTATTAATATAGGGGGTAAATGTCTATAATTGCTGTATAACGGTGCACCCGTTTTACAGAAATTATGAACTAACTAACCTATAACTGGTAATTAACCTATATTTGGCATCGATGGCAAAATCCACTTATCTAGCACCTCGTAGGCCATTAGAATAGAAGAATGAGGAAACAGTATACAATATACATGCTGTACGAACACATGCTCCTGCACGTTTGGCTAGTCTGTATAAAGGTAGCAGGCGTTGCCGAAATTCGGTTGTGACATAATATTTGATAGAATAGAATGTTTCTCGGCGTCAATACTAAATTACTAAATTTCAAATAAAAATCGATGTCAACTGAATCAAAACTTAAAAAGCCCGACATGTCTCCACGCCAGAATCCCAACGAGGTAGTAGGTAGAACCATAGATTTAGAATGTACAAGATAAACAATGTCAGAACAGAGGCGAGACAAAAAAAATATCTACAAAAACACTTAATATATGACTTTGTCATTAGTATGTAATCGGGCCGCTATGGCCTCTTACTCGCGTAAAATTATTGTCTCATATGTACTTCATCTACTGTCTCTTTTCTTTTCCGATGATTGGAAGTTAATTTGAATGTCTCGCTCCCACGCTTTGTACATCTTTCACGTAGTGAGAACAATTCTAAATCTATGGGTAGAACCGTAGGCTTGCTTTCTCCACATTCATAACTCTCTTCATAAAAACATGCAAGATGCGAAGACTGTTGAACTTCAGGACAATAGCCGATAATTTTGTGTGTGTGTGTGTGTGTATACTATCCGTGGCATTTAATTATTCAAGTTTTAATACATAAGAGGGCCAACATTGCCAGTCTTCTCTTCATCAATGGTCCACCGAAAACTCGGAAAACGCGTGTGAGCAAGAGGTCCCATCATAGCCCAAGCTACAACACCTACAAAATCAAGCCCAAAACTCATTTCACCGAATGGAATTGACTGATGATCAACGTGTTGCAGCCCGGCCCGCAGCAGAGCGGGCCCCTACACCGTCCTTGTTTTATTTCATTCCAATATCAAGCAATGAGTAGTCATTTGAAAACATTTTTTTGTTTTTCCACCGTCGCAGTATCCACGCGAATATCGCACTTAACCTTCATTTCTTAGGGGTCAGAATCCTGTGATTGCGTGTATTGTATTAAATATTATCGTTATAAGGAAGCCGGGCGCGCCGGGCGCAATTGATTGTTATTTGAAATAAATTTTATATGAGCACGCTCCCCTGTTTCTCTTATTTATATTGTTTTTGCTACGCACGCTCGGACGGATATTCCTATATATATACATACGTATTTAATTTTTATCTCTTTGTTCGAGACAAACTTAGAACGTACTAAACAAATAGGCATGAACTATTAATATTCCTTGAGATATTGGTTGTCTATCCTAGATTGTATATTCAGTAAGGGTGACAGCACACACGCAACGATTTAGCGATTCTCTACATTCAGTCGCGGTATCTGAATCGCGCGATTTAGCGACTACTCCGATGCTCGATACGTAACACTCGCAGACGCTTTGCGAATAACCGCGCTCGGCGTTTTTATGTGAGCAATAGGACGTCTGGTCGCTGTATTCAGCGTCTAAAAAGCGACTAAATCGCCGATCGCCGTGTCGATGTGTGCAGTGGCTTTAAGAGAAAGCGAACTATCTCGTGGTCTAGTGGTAGCCACGCCCTACCGATCGACGCTAAGTCCGAGTTAAGGTCGGATCGACAAAGTAATTAGGAATTATTTACACTCCTGTCTCGTATAATATTTTAAGTTCCTTGATTGATCCTGTCGTGTAAAACCTTCCCATCTGAATGGGGAGAGTGGGAATAGAGTGCGCTTGTGTCAACACACCTGAGTCGCCTCTCTCCATGGAGACCGCAATTATAGCCGTCTCTATGGAGACTAAAAGAAAAGACATTTAGGAACGAATTATTTAATCTCGTTGGCTTTGAAATATATACTAGAACTGTAACTCACCTTTATAAGTATATTGTTACAGCACTTTCTGGACAGTTTGACATGGTACTCCAAAATACAAATTTGATTGTACCAGCCGCGGCAATAAATTTAAACTTATAATTAGCTTCTTTTCTGCGTATAGAAAATGAGAATGAGAACAAGAGTACGAAAGTCTAACAGGATAATGGTCGCCGCACACTTATCAACTCGGAAAGGGAACGTAAGCGCCTCGCTACGAAATGATTACGTAGCGTTTCCCATTAGTGTGCGTTGCAGTATGAAGCTTCATACAAAGAATACTGACCGGCTCGAGATGAAACGGTTACGATCCTTTTCCGAGTTGATAAGTGTGCGGCGACCATAAATCAAAAACCTACCTACAAAACCATGGACACAAGAGATTCCAAAACATAAACAAAAGAGCATCGCACAAAAGACGTACATAATGCGACAGCCGATTTCCGAAGTGACGTGCATCTTATCGGGACTTCCTCCCGGGGCACACACGAAGGGGGCGCGGGGGGCACGGGAGGGGGGCACACCATCAATAACGGGATTAGGGCCCCGCTGGAAAGAATAAATTGCAAGGAAACCAGGCCGGGATTTATCGCGCACTTAGCATAAGTCGTATGTATATATTCATTTTTCATTGGCTGTGGGTTCCTTGAGGTATGTCTCAGTATATTTTATATTCTATCGTTATCAGACGTTATCGGTCCACTGCTATTTTGGAACGCCAATGTTGCTGATTTTACAGTATAGGGGGCCAAATGTACAGTCGGAGCCACTTTCATAACTACCGACTCCCATACACATCCCAGAGGTTATACAGATGCCTTGCTCTCCTCTATCGCCATGGGCCACCGGATACTTACAAACCGCATCAGATAGCACATCTGTCACTTTACACCGGCATCGTGCAAGCGGGAGGTACCTCTCCAATCGTGCCGGCCAATTCAGCTACAGACAGAGCAGTACGGAGGTGGTCCTCGCACCTAGTGAATCGTAGACCAACACTACATCTTCATCCGACATCCGCATAGAGGCTATGATGATATGGGATGATTTTACAATTTCCACTGGATCGAAATTTACGTAGGTGAAACTGGGGGGGGCAGTTAGTATGTTATATATTTTGTCAAACGATGAAGCTCAGACACTCCTAGGTTTATTTTATTTTTATTTCGGAAACAAACAATGGTACAGCATTTAAAAATACAAAATTTTGAGTCCTTATATACATCAATAAAGTGTCGACTTTTCCGTTTGTCAAATCCAATCTCAGGTCTGACATGAAAGTCAAATTCAAAACAATATACCTTTTTGATTGATACATATTCAGTCAAATTTAAGACTAATTTGGACAGTTGAAACTCCGAAGCTTAATTTCATAAAATGACGGTTTCTCCAAGCAGACCAGACTCACAAGAGATTCTCATACCGTGTGAGAAACACTTTAAATATTGAGGGTGAATTTGGAATCAGCTTTACGTGTTCTAAGACACTTTTACATCAGGGATCAGGATGGGAAGAAAACCCCATTACACGACACAAACAAAGTAAAGTTATTTTATTACTAGCAAAAAGCCATTTACAATGTCCTGGGAGATTTTTCCTGATACATCTAGATGTCTATTAGAATTACTACATTAAAGCCTACAACTTAACGATGATAAGTAGTAGCGAGAAAAATAGTAAGTAGATAAGTTTTTTTACACATATCTATAAATATGTTCTGTAAAAATCGACTGAAATCGATAACTGGATGGTTGAATAATCGATTTCCAAACCAAACGAACACCGGCTAATGATGAAATATTTTCCAGGAAAACCCGCGAGGTAAATTGTTTAAACATTTTCCAGCATTTCCGTCGAGGTTTCAATCACGTCTACAAATTATTCGCATTTATCAAACCAATCGGTATTCACTTACATATTTATATAGAGCTGATATTACATTCAAATAAAAAACACCTGAACTATTTGGTTTATAAAAGATAGACAAATAGGCTATATAAAATTGAGACATGATAAATAAGGGACACATAGCCAAGAATGTTGAAATGAAACAACACAACGGGGTATATACAAATTATCTCTTCCTACTAGTAACTACCTCTTCCTAGTCTATTGTAAGAGGTAGTGCCACACTGCATGCTTGCATGTAGCTGAAATGGGCCGGCACGACCGGGGAGGTACCTCTCGCTTACACGAGACTGGCGTGAAGTGACAGCTTTGCTGTCCCGTTTCGTGCGGTGTGTAAGTAGCCGGTGGCCCATGGAGGTGGGAGGAGAAAGGGAGGCAGCGCATCTGTATAGTTTCTATGCAGATGTCTATGGTGAAATGATGAAAGAAAAAATAGATGAATATGGTGAAAATGGCTACAACTGCTCGTTTGCCCCCCTATACCATAAAAAAATCTTTATGTACTATATTGTGTTCAATATCCTAAACACTTTTTGATAGTCAAACATCTGTGTTGACAAGACGTAGCTGACGGTGTAAAAAATAAATTCAACGGCCCAGTCCACAACACCAGCGATTTTAATTCTTTGATACACCTCCCCAGGGTGTACAAAAATAAAATAAATACCAACAAATCTAAAAATGAATTAGTTATAGCCTTAAAATCTCCAAAAATATTCATAGCCATTTTTGTTCATTGTGCGCATTAATCATTTTGAATTTGGTCGCCTAAAGACTTGTAATAAATATTACATTGATTTTATTTATTAAGTTTACACGAATTTCGTGTGTGAAATGTGAATGGAATGACATACCTACACGTAGTAATAAAACTATTTTTGTGGACTTTATTGCGGTTTATTTAAATATTTTAAAATCCCGGCGTGATTCAAACTTAAAAGTACTCGAAGATTTATGATTATTTAAGGTACTTAAATAAACTACGATAAAATCCATTAAAATAATTTTGTTACAATATTATGTTGTATGCAAACTTGTTATTTTTTTCTGTAGTAAGGATCTATTTTAATCTTAAATGTAAAAATGCTGCTACTAATAACATTAAACTAATATGTACCTAAAAAGTATGTTTTTTATTTCAACATTATTAAAAAAATACTTTCCTAAACTGTACAAGAGAGCTGTTGCGTGTCTACAGACCATTTATATGGTCTGTAGACACGTAACAGCAGCTTACTTCACGCGACAAAATCACGAAAAAGCGTTATGCTTGGCGTTACAGATGCACAATTTACCCACGTAAATCCTTCTGGCACAAATACTAGTTTCTAATAAAAAAACACAAGTTGCATCAACTCTAGAGAATTCCAAAACGAAGACAAAAGAGTCGCAGCTAATTGATAATTACCCAGCATTAGCGCTCCCTCGACCCGCCTCGAGCAGGAACCGAGGAGTCCGGGAGAGGGAGTCCCAGGGAGCTCCCAGAGGAGCTGAATTAGCAGCTCTGCCGGGGAGCGGTATTATAATTAAACGGAACTATATCCTGGGACTCTGGGAGTTGGGAATTGGAGTTGGCAACTCCGGCCTTTTTTAGGAAATCGCCGGTAATAAATGCTTTATTTGCGTAACCAATTTTATTTTTTGTGCTATAAGAACAAAAAAGTTTAATCGAAATAATTAAAAACCTGAATGTATTAATTGGCTGATTTAGAAATATTTATCAAAATTTAAAAAAAAACTTTAATATATTATAATTAATTCCACCATTTTATGGGTCACTTATCAAAACCGACAAGTATTTTATGTAATTAATAAAAATAATTAAAAGTGGAAATAGTATAAAAAAAGAATATATTTATATTCTTTAATCAAGCTGTAACTAAAAGGTATAGGTACTTTTACTACTAGACTAAGAAGAGGTCCCTTAATTGTCTATCGTATTCTATTACTATTGACTTTTTTTTTATAGCATAAGGGAGCAAATGAGCAATCGGAGCATCTTTATGACTACCGGCGCCCATGGATATCCGCATGATTGTTACGTAGATGCGCGTTGCCCTCCTCTCACCTCCCCCCCCACCAATGGGCCACCGGCTACTCACAAACCGCACGAAAAGCGCCAGCGACGCTGACGCACTGTACATCGGTACCAAGTGAGAGAGAGGTACTTCCCCGGTCGTGCCGGCCCATTTCCGTTGCATAGGAGGATGTAGTAGCACCATGCATGGCACTACCTCCTCCTATGCAGCATGGCACTACCTCTTCCTGACGTCTTAGACACTTATCTACAGTTCCTCTTGTCTATGGACTATAGGCTGTGCCCTTGTATACTAAAAAAAATAAAGAACAGGCAACTACTGGGCCTGTGAAACCCTTTTTTTTTAATGTAGAGAGGGGCAAACGAGGATTCGGGAACATTTTCATGACTACGCCCCTACACATTACTACCCCTACGCCCATAGACATCCGCATAAACGTTATATAGATCAAATGATCTGATAATATGATGCGAGCCTCAGATGTGCAGGATACATTACCCCACGCGCCGCCACCATCCATCACGGTGTAATATTTATACCTCACCACAGCGTGGCCTCACCATGGCGACCCCACACTCGCGCCCCACGCGGTGGGCGGGCGGTTTTTTATAATCACAACATCTCCATATTTCCCATAGACTATAATGTGGTTACGCCATTGATATATTATAATGTTGTGAGCTTTTTATTGTATTGGCCATAGGAGTGAACTAGCGGACTTCTTCTGCTAGTTATTTTTTTTCCATTCCATTTTCGTGACCACCGACGCCCATAGAGATCCGTATAGATTCTACCAATGCGTTGTCCTCCTTTCTTCTCGCTTTTCACGGGCCACCGGATACTCAGCTACGCTACATCAGGACGTAACACAGGCTATGTTTTATTACACTTGAACAATTTTTATTAGAAATTTATATAAAAAATTTAAAATTAAATACTTTGCTTGCTGTTTAAAGAAAATCCTTCTAGGAATTTTGAGGACTTTGACCACAAACACGGTGACACCACTTCTATATTAAATCTAGTTAGAAGTAGCGCTGTGATTACGATGGAATTGGGTCGGCACGACCGTGAAGGTGTATTTCTCTTTGCACAGTCGTTTGTACTCTTTACACTTGAGTTTTCGTTGGCTCATTGGAATGAAGGGGGGAAAAAGAGGTGATAGCTGTTTGCAACGTTTGTTAATAGTATATTCTCTAGCAATCACTCTTGCTTATGTAGTTACATAAGCTAAGCAAGAGCAATGGCCCTGTCCCAGACAGAGGGAGACATAAAACAAAATAAAAAAAGGGTGAAGAAGAGCAACTAATAAAAACGATGTCCGTGGGCGACTGTAGTCATGAAAAGGCGCTGACAACTCGTTTGTCCCTTACACCTGAAAAGATATAGCAAAATATGTCTTAGGTACATTAAAATGTAGTTTCCTAGAGTTGGAAGTTTTGCTAAAATTTTGATTAATATTTTTATCCAAATACTACATACTTTCTAAAATATGGGAAATCTTAGAATATTTAATCTTTATATATATTAACTAACAAGTTAATTAATTCTTTCTAATACACTTTATTACTTGCATATTTTATTTTTATTCTGTTTCACTCTACTAGTTAATCCCTTCTCATTTTTTTTCCGAGTTTTAAACATAATTCGACCGAAAGCGTTTGTGTTTTTATTATTTTCTGACAACACGTCAAGATGTAAGCTGCTTTTTTCGGAAAGCAATTTTAGAGGGAGCGAAGTCGGGTATGCAAATTTGTCTAAGAGTTGTTCAAGTTTGGGGGATAGGAACTAATATTTAAGCTTTTAATAAGGGGTCACTTTTCGCAACGTTCTTCATAATATTTTTTAATATCATACGCCGACTTGAAACATATCAAAGTTTCTCTAGATATTAATGCTATAGTTTAGTAATGATAAAGATTGTAAGTACGTAGTATTTTGCTACTCTTAGACGTAAAAGCGTATTTGCATTTGGATGAAGTTTGGCACAAGTATAAAACAAATACTTAAAAGTAAAATAAATGCTTCTATAGTAGCATAGATTTAACATAAAATAGTAATATTTTTGGAGATGGAAGAGCGTGTATAGCATGAACAAAGAATTATATTGATTTCGTCACAATCTATCCTAACTTAGGTAATTATTTCAGTCCCTAGATCATTTGACAGGACTGAACACAGATCTTCCATATCATTTTACTTTTTTACATCTAAAGTCTTATGGAATTGAAAAATACATAATTATATGAAACCGCGGTACGCAGCTAATTTTATATAAACCCATCAGATGTAATATCTGAAATTGCTAATACAAGAAAAAATAATAAAAACGAGTTCCAAACCCAAGTAAATCGTCCCTGTGCAAGTCTTTGATCTCAACACGGTTGAACAAGAGGGGTAAGAGAGGGGAAACTAATAAAGAACTTTACTTGTATAACATTACCTATTTTCTTTAATATTTAAAGTCATAATTGAAGTGTTTATGTAAATTGGTCGGATTCAGCAGGGTAACGCACTTTTATGATTTGGTGGAGGAGATTTAGGTGGTCTGATTTCTCATTTGCAGTGTACGTATGTTGGTATCTTTACAAAGGTGACGATTTTTGTTTGGATCCTTGGTGTAAAATTAAATATAAATAACGCCAACTAACTATTAATTTTAAATAAAATAGTCTCGTTTAATTTTAAAATAGAAAGGATGAATTGCCAATACAATCATTTTTGTAGAGTTCAATAAAAGAAGGTGTGTTAATATTTCAGTGTCCTTGTCCTACTTTTGTCGTTATTTAAGATTTAGGTACCTACATCATGCGGGCCAGAAATGAAATATCTGCAAAATTCCCAGTGCCTCTGCTGTTCCAGTTAGCTACTGCTTTGTCATTTGACCACTTTTACGTTTCTCACATAATTATATAGTCGATGGAATGAATTGTCACTTATTCATATTAAATCATTATTAAAGAATGTACTTTTCCACTTGTTATTAATTCAAATTACATGAAATACTTGCTTTCGATGACTCATCAGGTGTCATCACATTTTTTACTCAGCCATTATTAAGTAGATACTAAGGCGGCAGATTCGTACCGACTGACCGTCACAATTAAATTCGATGTGTTTGTTTAATTGGTACATTCCTCCTCGTTGTAGCTGGTAGTCTCGATAGCACCGGCGCTTCCTGCCGCGATCGCACTGATAACATCTAACACGGCTCCCTTATCACTCCCCACTCGCATTGTTTCACTGTGTTGTAATATTAAATTGAAAATAAATATTATTATGTGTATTCGGTGTTGTGGTTGAGATAATTTATAGCTTAGCTTTGTTAAAACGCTCAATGATGGTTATGTAGATGACTGCCCCGTGGTCTAGTGGTAAGCGAGTTGAAACCCAGGCGTGGGGAACTGGGTTCGAATTCCGGGTCGGAGTAAAATTTTTTATTGGGATTTTTCAATTTCTAATAACACTCCGGAGTCAGGAAGTTGGCGGTGTTACAACCCCGTGCCTCGGAGAGCACGTTAAGCCGCCGATCCTGCGCGTGATTTCTCTCCGGTCGTGTCGGACTGCCGTCCCATCGGAATTTAAGAATGATGGAATAGAGAGTGCACTTGTGTTTGAGCGCATACTTGTGCACTATAATATATCCTGCGTGTCTGGCTCGTCTCTATAGAGACGGCCGCCGTAGCCGAAATCGGCTAGGACGACATTATTATTATTAACATCATCATCACCTTCCTTCAGCTGTCCATAAACACCTCCTTCAATGAAGGACCAGACGACTCATCTCCTGGTACTCGCATCCTCTTATAAGCATTCTCTTATCTTAAAGGTCGGCAACGCAACTGCAAAACCGGGGGTGTTGCAGATGTCTGTGGGCGTTGGAAATCACCTTCATCTGGTCACCCAACTGCCCGTTTGCCACCTGTACTATAAAAAAAAATCCATCGCGAATTGGACAAAATCTGTACTAAGTACTTACTATAATATAAAGAGGAAATCTTTTTGATTGTTACTAACAAATAGGCTCCAAAACGAATATATCTATTTTCACCATTATTTCATTAATAAAATACCACAGTATCAAGAAGTAAAATAGAATATGTTCATTACAAATGAACAATTTTATTTTTGGCGCCCAACGATAGGTATGTACCCAGGTCGACTAATTTGTAACAAGATTGGCTGAAATAGCGACGTCATTATAATTGATATCCTAGAAAATTCTATAAAAACTATTTAATTTTGTAAAGTTTTGAATAAGTGAGTATAAATACTAACGGTTTTTGTCGTTTTAGAAAAAACAACCAACATTCAAAATATATAAATATTTTGAATGTTGGTTGTTTTTTTACATTAAATTAAATACAATAAATTACATAAAACAAACGTATTCATAAGAAACAAAATATAACTAGTATAGTGATCTTCTAGTTTTAACTAAACTTGGTTTTACTTATAATCGTCAATTAGGCCGATTTATGTTTCATTTTTCATTTTACCAGGCTTCCGTCCTGGTCATTTGCAAAAATTGTCAAATTTAGGGAGATGATAGGACAATACATTTTTGATCTAAATGTTATCTCTCCTGGGTATGTGGCAAGCTCACTGTACCCAAAAAGATTTTATGCTTTGCTTGATTCTCTACTTAAATTTATTAGTTTTAGTTTAAGCTTTAATTAAAATAAATAATAATAAAAAAATAATAATTTTATTAGGTATTATTTAGTAATTTCCCAAAGCTTTTACCAACATTTTACATCTGCCTTCTTAAAATATTTCAATCATTCTCAGATGATTTGTAAAATCATAAATAAATTGTTGAGGTTATTAAATACAAAATTAAAATCTTCAAGAAAACTGTATCAAATTGTCTTAAACAAAGTTTCGCGGCACACAAACTCTTGCTAAGCACAAGTTGTTAGCATAATTGCTACCATCAAAACTTTTCACTAAATTCAATTTACGCTTGTATTCTACTCCCGAAGCATTTCGTGTACTGTTTTACCGTGGTAATCTCGTAAGTTTTAACTATTGCCCAGCAGATGGCGCTGTACGAAAGTAGGAAAGCTGTGTCTAAATAAAAATTTGTTATTACGTTACTTTAAAATTTGCTTTTATATTTATTGTTCCATATTATTTGAATGTGAATAGATAATTTGTAATCTCGAGAACATAACATAACATATTTAGTATTTCTATTACACGCTAGATGTCACTAGGAGTTTTACGCTTATAAGAAAATAATTCAATATGATATAAATTGTTCATTTATAGCCACATTTTTATTTAACAACAGTAACTTTTTTCTTTACAAAATATTATGTAGTAGCAATATTTTTTTACGGCATTCTACAAAGTAAAGTAGATGAATTTCTCTAAACTTAAAAAAATAACGCAGGTATCTTTAAAAACAGTATTATTTTAAACTTGGAATTATTACTGAAACATATATTATTTTTAAGTTGTAGCATATTTGTAATTCCAATTGACAATGTTTGTGCTTACTAAAAAAATATTTGTCGTAAACACTTTAACTGGGCTGGATATTTTGAAAGTCCGTTACAGTCTTTTATCACATCTAATAGATGTCACTGCAGTCACTACTTACATTAAAACTAATTTTTAGAAGATTAAGCCTAATGTGTATGTACTTTAATACACAGTAAATTTAAACATTAAATACCATCTTATTAGAATCTGCCCCTGGTAAAAAGTCTGATAAGCCTATAAAAATCCTAAAATATATATTTATGTCTACTTCGAATAAAACTTTATAGTTTACTAGCTGCGCCCCGCGGTTTCACCCGCGTAACTTTCGATCCCGTGGGAATATCGGGATGAAAAATAGATGTTGGCCGATTCTCAGACCTACTCAATATGCTCACAAAATTTCATGAGAATCGGTCAAGCCGTTTCGGAGGAGGATGGCAACGAAAACTGTGACACGAGAATTTTATATATTAGATTTATGTAACCAAATAATTAATTATTTTGGTTATATATTTTTTTTGTATTAGGGAACAAGCAGTCGGAATCTTCTAGTGACAGCTGACACTCACGGACGGATTCGTAAGAGGTAGTGCCACACTGCATGCTTGCATGCAGCCGAATTGGACCGACACGACCGGGGAGGTACCTCTCACTTACACGAGACCGGCGTACAGTGACAGCTGGGCTGTAGCGTTTCGTGCGGTGTGCAAGTAGCCGGTGGCTCGTGGAGGTGGAAGGACAAAGGATGTGATGTGATGAGTGCATCCGTATAGACGCTACGACGATGTCTATGGGCGTGGGTAGTCAGGAAAATGCCTCCGACCGCTCGTTTGCCCCCTATACGATAAAAAAAATACCGTGCACAAGTGTGGCTCTCCTGCACCCTATGCCCTTAATGAGCCACGGGCAACTCACAAACCGTATGAAACGATTACTTTTAAGGCGAGATCATGTAAGCTACACTTCCACTGGAGCATGGCACTGTCTAGTTTTTTTTTAACGGGCTTTGGCCCACCACTCGTTCCCACCGCTATTACTCCTGTGTCGCCTGGAACAACTATCTAGTTATTTTTTTTTTTTATAATATAGGAGGACAAACGAGCAGCCGGAGCCATTTTCATGACTACCGACGCCCACAAACATCCGCATAGAGGCTATACAGATGCGCTGCCCTCCTTTCTCCTCCCACCTCCACGGGCCACCGGCTACTTACACACCGCACGAAACGTTTGTCACGTTATGTAGGTACTTTATTATTTATTGTATGAAATGGAAGTCTAATAGCAGATAGTGAGAAGTACCACGCTGCAGGCGCGTGTAGCCGAACTAGCCCGGCACCGCCGGCGAGGTACCTCTTGCTTACACGATACAGGCGTGGAGTTTCGTGCGGTGTGTAAGTAGCCGGTGGCCCATGGAGGGAGGAGGGCCTCTGTGCGGATGTCTATAGGCGTCGGTACTCATGTATATGTCTCTGAGTGTGATTGTACCCTAATACTATAAAAAAAATCTATCTCCTACTGAGGAAAGACTTGTGTCTAGTGTGTTCGCCATGAGTAATTGTCTATATTATGAAAGGAAAATTAAAATTTGACCACTGTATTATACGAGGATTGAAAAGTTCTTATAAGAATAAGTTTTTAGCGGATCAGACAAAAGCTCAAATATTCTACGCCGGTTCGTCGTTGTTTTCGTATAGAAGAAACTATGATTTCATTCTTAATTTAATAAATTTATATGTTTTTTACTTCTTACATGTTTTTTTTTTAATATTTAGTGCTAACAAATATTTTATTTATGCCACGTTGGACACTATTGTAAATAACCTTATCTGATCGCATTTTTCTAAGGACTCTTTTTCCTGTAGCTTTTATTATATTGAAAAATAACTCCAGTTGCGTGCGTAAAATTTGCAGAGCTCGCAACGTTTGGTGTGCTCACACCAACCCGTAAGGTCCGTCTGTTGCGTACACGTTAGTGTAGAGTTTTGAATTTTGCTTTCCTCGATATTGCGGAAAACTGTCTCACGCTGACCTCCAATGACCACAAACCCCTATTTTTTTTATTATAGTAGGCCAAAAAAGCAATCGAAGGCATTCTCATGACTATATAAGTATCCCGATAGAAGAATCGGGATGCATCCCTTCCACCTGCCAGAGAGTAGAGGGTCATCCACACTAATATAATCCCCCCCCATCCTAGTCCTCTATACGGGCACTAATAGCAATCTAAAAAAGCTGTAAATTACACTTCTCTTCGGTTCCCCAACAATTCAGATCCGAAAAAAACATCTCTCAGCCACCTAGGTCTCACTGAAAATCTAAGGCTACCATGCTACTGTTCTCAAGGCATGCATGTGCGTGCTGCAAGCTGGACGCTGCGTGGTGATGATGAGCCTGTAATTTGTGTAGAGAGGCTGTTTATATTCTTATAAGAGCAGTTGATGTTCAATCACGCGCTCTGCTCCTCTCGCCGCATTTACATACCGTCCGTGTACAGTCGCACACACAACTGCGTCAACTGTTTATTAATTTTAAATAAAATAAAATTATTTTTAAAGAAGAAGAAGAAATAGCGAAAGAATTAGCTAGTTAGTAGGTTAAAAATCTTTTGAAACTTACCTCACGTTTGTTGTGTTGACTTTCATAGTAGGTTTTGAAAATAAAATTTGAATAAATTTAAAATGTTTATTTCAAAATCAAAAGGATAATAACGGTTGCAGTTTTGAGTCTAGTATACTGTTTTCCCACAGTGTCCTTATTATCCTCCTGTCCCCAGAGGAGAGGGGGATGCAGCCTGCAGCTGAATTGGAATTGACGAAAGAACAGCAACGCATAATCATTGTGCAGACGCTTTTGGGCATCATCAAAAGGCTCCGATTGCTCGTTTGTCCGCATAAAAACTACAGAAGACACAGTTTTTATTTAGCAGCCCGCTTCAGCAGCACTCCGACACTCAGCTCTGACATTTTTTTTAAATCATTATAAATAAATTATAATAATTTATTTACAACCATAATAAATACATAGTAAGAAATAGTAATAGTAAGTCTTCAATCATTGCAATTCAATTCAAAACAGGGATGAAACTAGAACGAAATTTATCAGTAAATGCGATAAAAAATTAATAATAAACCGTATTTGGCGGTATCGTATTCAGCCGCAATGTATTACTGCAATAAATAGATATATTTTTTGTAGAATATAGTATTGTGTACGTATCTATATTTGTTAGTCCTCAAAAATTTGATTTGTATTTTGTTATTGAATTTACGAATAAATAGATAATCATTAATTTGAAATTTGTGTTGGAATTGTAATGGTTTATATACGCGAATTTTCGGGCCTCAGGTTTTAAAATAAAAAATTGTTATAAAATAAGAGATCGCACTTTAGTGAGCGACAGTACCGTGTATGCGGTAGAAGGTAGCGGGCGACTGTAATAGATGTGTCGACACTGCACATATACTTGCTTTATAGCGGGGGGAAAACGTGCAGTCGGGTCACCGGTCCTATTTGCTCGCAATACAGCAATAGCACTCCTTACTATTTCCTACTTATGCTTTTTCCTAATTATTCAATAACCATTACCTAATCATACTATGTTTCGGTTATAGATTTTCTAGCTGTGTTTTTTTAGCATAAGGGGGCAAACGAGCAATAGGAGCCATTTTCATATCTCCCGATGCCCATAGACATCCGCATAGAGGCGTTACAGATGCGCAGATGATTGCCCTTCTCCTTCCTCCATGGGCCACCGGCTATTTCGTCCACGTTGTATTTCATATGCCCAATTGATAATAATGAGCGTCCATCTTTATATACTAGGTAACTGCACAAAGGCGCAGACACAAGTGGACTCTCTATTCCTGCATTTTAGTCTCTTTTATGCCTAAGACTTAAATTCTCTTTCTTCCTTCCCCTCATATGTGCCACCGGCTACTCACAAACCGCATAAAAGAGACAGCATAGGCACTTCACGGCAGTATCATGTAAGCGAGAGGTACCTCCGGTTCTGTCGGTCTAATTCCACTGCAGCGTGGCACTACCTCTTACTAAAACTACTTTCCTTGTGCCTCCCGATTGCAGGTATTTATGGCTTTGGCTGTGACAATGTTATGGTAGCTCTATGGTAGTATCCTATTAATATTATAAATGCGTAAGTTTGTATGTTTGTTTGTTACTCCTTCACGCAAAAACTGCTGAACCGATTTTCATGAAATTTACCACACCCATAGAGAGTAACCTGGATATACCTGCATAGGATAGTTTTTATCCCGAAAAATGTTCCTATGGGATGCCATGGGATGATTTTCTATTTTCCATGGGATCGAAATTTATGCGGGTGAAACCGCGGGGCGCAGCTATATTCTATAAATATTCGTCGAATTTAGTAGCATCGGTACTCTGTCAGATGTTCCGAATGGAAGGTACAGATCTGGTTGGTATCATACATATTCTCTGGGTATGCTGTTCCCATCAGCAGAAAAAGTTACTTCTCATCAGGTGATTGAGTCGTTGAGACGCATACGTTAGGAAACGTCAGTCGGATGTGCCTGAATGCTTTGAAAAATCTTTGTAACTGAACCGTCGTACAGACTCAAAGGAAAAGAAGAATGAATATTTAAACATATTTATGAAGAATTGGTATTTCCGGACCGATACGACCTAGGAATCTTAAAGAAAAGAGCTTATTCTTTCCTCAAAGGTCGGCAACGCATCTGTTAGACTGGTGTTACGGATGCTGTGGGCGTTGGTGATCACTTTACATCAGGTGACCCAACTGCTCGTTTGCCTCCTATGCTATAAAAAAAGAATAGACCTTAAATTAGGTTTGACATTTTGCTACCGCCTTCTAGAAAAGAGTTATCTGTAATGAAGTGGTCATGTGTTTATCTTAACGAGGCATACCGTAGACAACCGCATTCATTTCTCTTCACATGTATTGTCCCCCTTCCTTATTTCAGTTGAATGTGCCATCAGAAACTCCCAAAGCACACAATACACGACAGTGTAGCTGCCATCTGCGTGTCATATGAACGAGAAACCCCCGATCGTGAAAGCCCAATTTGGCTACAACACCGTGTCACTACGTCTTGTCCAAACTGAGAACGAACATAATTTATGTTTCGAAATATTTTGGACTTCTGAAGTAATCTATAATTGGCACATCCATCCTAAAAACGTCCGTAGCACTTGCTTAACTTGGTCGATCGGTTACGAAAGACCGGTCAAGCGCTAACAGTATTTAATAATATACTTTAACTGCAAAATTAACAGGAACATAAACTTGCCCACCGGCTTCCGTCTTGAGTCGCTAAAGGGTGAGATAGTTGAAAAAAATAACGGAAACGGAACTTTCGGTAAGGGAATATGGTCTCTAGGAGAGATGGATAAGGTTGAAAATACAATGGGAGCGGGACAAAGAAATTCTATTAGAGGCTTCATATTGATATGCTACGCCTGTGAATAATTGTCTTTAATGATATAGTTTTTATCTGTCCATCGCCGATACTATATGTGATGTTATTGGAAAGTATATCTTAATTCATGCAGATATGGTTCAAAATGGAATGGAGTTTTTCTGGTAAATTTCAACGCGTTCTCCTAGGGTTGTGTATTAATAAATTTTAGCGGATGATAAAAACATGATAGCTGATCAGGGCTGCGGCGAGATCGATATCTAGTCACTGAATGATGAAGAGCATATCAGAATGGGAATTTATATCTCCCACATTATTATAAAAACTTTCTTTGTAAATAGCTTTCATTTCTTCTTCATAATGAATGCCAAATGGACTGTAATGTTTAATGTTAACGCAAACGAAGTCAGGAGCGGAAACTAGTGTTTAAATAAAATACACTAAATCCAGAAATAGTCTCACTCACTTAGACGCAACATACTTAGAGCACTAGTTAGAAAATAAATGCTATAAATGATGTTGCAATAATGATAGTGTGACAAACGAGAAAAAAATCCTGTTTGTCATACTAGTGTGATAAACTGGTGTGACTACCAGTCGGGAACGTTTACAATTCAGCAAAAATACCTACATACTTATTTTTCATACATATATTTCTACGAAAATGATTATAAAAAATGTATGCAGCAAAAATCGGACGTAAAAATACCAAATACGTATGTCAATTACCACACCTATGTATTTTAACCAAAAAAATATTATAGACCTGAAAGAAATGGTAAGTCAAAAATTTAAAGACAACGAATTTACAGTAATACTTATTAGAATTTAGAAAGAAAAAAGAATACTATTATTTGGAAAAACGAAAAAAAAATGTGGCAGTCCTGTGTGTTAAGATACCGATCTACCGGCGACGTCTAATTACGCACTGTTCGGTCACACGCGCCCCGTCTTCTGCAGTTGTGAAATTCAATTACAAGTACACCCTCACTCATTAAGCACTGCGGTTACGACAATCACACTTGTAATCACCATCCACCATCACCCAAACGCTTGCCAGTATTAAGTGACAGAAGCTTCACCTGTTCTATTGGTAATGATTTGGCTTGAACATATTTTTTTGGAGTGCAAAATAAAGAACAGATAAGAAAGGTCATTGGACTATTACAGAAACGTATCCATGGCACTACCTACTATTAAAAAGTATAAAAAATATATGTGTTAAGCGAGTTTCTAGGAGTGAAGGTCTGATTCGGTTGTAATGCAATTATTTCGCATTACTCCTAGATGAAAATGTATGGTAGCAGCCCTGTCTGTTAAGATTCTGATCTATCAGCGACGTCTAATTACGCACTGTACCCGGTCACATGCGCCTCGTCTTCTGTTGTGAAATTTAATTACAAGTACACCCTTTTTTTTGGTAACGCAGGGGAATGTCTTTAAGCACGCTACTCAGGAGCCCGGGTGTCCTAACAGGGTGCAGTGTCGGGCTCTACAACTGGGTTACCTCTACCGACTAAATCCCTGCGGGCGCCTTCAGCTGCTATAATTACAGGGTCCCGGATCTATAAGCAACATGATCCCTCCAGCGACAGGCTGGCCTCGGTGAAAAGACCAGAATCCTCCTCCTTGGGAATTGTCTGGCCGCCTTTGAACAGTCCCTACTCGACGTGAGAACCGTACAACGGGGTCGGGTTCCCATCCTGACCCGTGGTTCCGATGCTCCAACGGAGCACCACGTCGTTCGTCCTAATCCACGCCGCCATCTGGTGATTCAGAAACCACCGTAACTACTCTTCTTCTGCGGCTCCACGGCCAACGCATCTGACAGAGCGCCCCCATTCGGTCGCGGGAGACAGAGTACACGGCAACGACACACCGAGATACCTCTCCTCCCGCGACCCCTCCTCCATGGACGCATTCAGAGTGGGCTCCTGAGCAAGTCCACTCGGTGCGTTCCTCCTGGGACTCCTCTTGGCTTCACCGTGGTGATTCAGCCATGGTTACTAAGCCCCCTCTACACGAAAAGGGAGATCCGTCGAGGGGGAATTACAAGTTCACCCATTAACCTCAGTGGTTACGTCTATCACACTTGTAATCACCATCTTACCACCCGAGCGTCTGCCAGTTAATATACAGAAATTTTGCCTGTCGTGATGGTAATTTTATTTGTCTAGAACATTATTTTTTTTAATTCAAAATACAGGAAATACAGGACAGCCGATAACCTTTCCTATCTGTCCTGTATTTTACATTCGATGCTATGCAACGCAACGTACAGATAGCACTACTACTAAAACATGTGACAGCCCTTTCTGTTAAGATACTGATCTACCGGCGATGTCTAATTACGCACTGTACTCGGCCACACTCGTAATATTAAATTACAACACCGCACTCATTAACCTCAACGGTTACGCAATCACACTCTCTCTCATCATACGAGCGCTTTCTGGTAATATGTAGAAGAAACCTCGCCTGTCGTTTCGGTAATGATTCGACTGCAAATTTTTTTCGGGTTGACCGGCGTCTTTTGTTTGAATAAAAAACATGGAAAGTGAAGTATTAATGGTGAAAATAAAAGTATTGAAAGTATATATGTCTAGTGTTTGCCACTATTTTTATCTATTTGTGATGGTCCAATTCAGTTATTTTTATAAGACAGCAGTTGTAGCTTTGTGATGACTACCGACACCCATACATGTTAATATAATGATGTACAGAGGCATTGCTTTCTCATCATCTGAGCGCACCGTGTCTTGTAAGAGCCTCGCTGGTGGGCAAGCCTGGTTGAAGCGTCAGCTTTTGTGCGAGCAAAATATAGGGAAACTCATCGGACATCAATATGCAACAAATTGATACTTACACTTACTCCACAAACTATTAAAAATGTATTTATTAAACACTTCCCTAGTTGTCAGGTCTCCAATTACATTGTAGTAAAAACGTGCGGTGACAGCCCTGTGTGTTAAGATACCGATCTACCGGCGACGTCTAATTACGCACTGTTCGGTCACACGCGCCCCGTCTTCTGTTGTGAAATTCAATTACAAACACACCCTCACTCATTAACCGCTGTGGTTACCACAATCACACATCTTATCACCTGTGCGAGTATCTGTGTGTGTGATGTGTGTACACGGTTGTTTGTGTGGCGTGAGGCAGTCTCGCTTATTACACTTCTGCCTGTCTCTTTACGGTGGGTAATGTCAGTGAAAAGTACTTCCCCAGTCGTGCCAACCAAATGCGCTTATAATGCTCATTTGACTATGACAGTACTAACTGTTCAATGAAAATTCTAGAGGATAGGGTACGTAAGACACAGCTAGATTGAGACTAGAAATGCCATTATGAACTATTGGTTGTAAGGAGATCATGGTCCCATTTCTTTCTAGTTGACGCCCTTACTGACGTGGTAGGTACTTTCTATTTATTTGACGAGCGGCTGGTGCAAGTACAGACCTCGGATAAGCGGAGCATGTTGCACCAGGGGTCGCGGGTTCGAATACCGCCTAGGTCATGGATGAATATCTATGTATTAAATGTATTTCTATACCTAATAAAAATCGTAAATATATAGAATGTCTTAAATTTATAAAACAGTCATTACGGTACTTAGCATGGGGCTAGACTAACGTAGTGTGTAAAAATCCACACATATTATCTACATATTTCATCAGCATACATCCGAAGATACCACTCTGCTCACTATGGAGTGGTAGTTATTGGCTAGCCTCTAGCTCAGGGCATAAGACCAGGTTCACACCACCAACTTCCTGACCTCGTAACAGTTCCAAGTAGTTGGAAATTGAATAATTCAATTGCATTCTTGACCCGGGGCTTGAATCTGGTACCTCACGGCGTGTGGTAAAACATGCTTACCAATATACCACGAGGACATTTTGCAAGAGGTAGTGCCACACTGCAAACAAAAACTTGAGTGGGATGGTAATTAAAAAAAAATAATTAGTCGCTCTTTATACAGCCGCCATATTTCATTACAGGAAACTGACGCACAGACAGATGCGTGACCGAACGAGAAACATGTATGCAAATATTTAATTCACTTTGCATAACACTGGTTCACTTTCAATTCTAACCCCTTCACTATTTTTTATCACCTTCGAGCGCAATTATAAAAAAAGGAGAGTTTTTTTACAAGCACAGATGCGTGGAAGAAAAAAGATCGAAAGTGTAGTAGGGTTGTGAAACAAAAAACGCTAACAATTGATCTAGTATACTTGGAATAAATTAAAATTGTTTGGGCCCTGGAGGGGTTGTGTATGTGTGTTTGTTTAACACAATCTGCAGTAACAGGATTCAACCTTTTCTCAATTCTACAGGCCATTTAAGAGATAACTTTAAAAAGCTAGTTCATATGAATTGGAAATATCTTACATTTGGGTTTTTTGAATAAAAAACAAAGCAGTAATTATTTGTTTATTAAATATCTTATTTTATTAATACAGTTAATAATATGTAGTTTACATAGTATCAAATTTATCAACAATGTAAAATATAATTTTTATTTTTTATAACACATATTATCACATTTTCAAAATATATCCACTTATTTTAAGTTTTTCTGCGAATCTTTCTCCAGATTAGCTGAAGCGAAAATTTAAAGGTACCAAAAAAAAACTGGCATAGAGACTACGTCATTTTAAAAAATACTATAATTTTAAGTAAAGTTAAAAATTGATTACAAAGTATCAATCATTTACCTATTTACCTATTATGATTTTAAGATCTGTGGATTTTGTAAAAATATAAAAAAATTGGTCTTTTTAGAGTTAGCTCTTCCAGCATTTTTTATGTCAGCGGTTTCAATACTTGATCACATAACAAGAATTGCAAAACTTTTAGACAATAAAATTTTGTGTCACATTTTTTTTCAATTCTGAAGATCATAACAATTTTACTTGTAGCAAATTCCTTCTCTGCTTTATGGTTTTTCACCTACGGCATTAAAATCTTGAACTCTTGTCTAATAATAATAATTACTATTCATAGACAAATTGCGACCACAGATAAAAGAAATAATTTGAACAGTTTAGAAATCACAACGGATCTTAAAGGGTTGCAAGACTCCCATACTGTATTGTTAATATAATTTATTCAAATTCGCCAACAATACTGTTTGTAATTTAATAATTTCGGTTACTTGTATTGTCATTGGTGAGAAATGTAGCGCAGGTGATCAGACCTACCCTTTGATTTTGAATATTGTAAATTTGCATAGCAAGTCTATGGTTTCATATTATTCTATTTTAATTTCGTAGTATGTAAAGAAATAAAATTTTAAAAAGAAGTCTTTTAAACTGGTTATAAGTACAATAATTTGATATTATTAGGAGTGGTTTATAATTTTGGGCACAAAACTTACAACACAAAAATCCTTTTTTAGTGCTCTTACTTAGATTATCAAAGGAACCCTTGTACCTACTTAATTTCAAGTTTCCAGGCTCAGTACTTTAGACTATGCTTTGATATTTATGTCAGTAAGTTTTGCCTTTTATACATAAACTAGCATCCGCCCGTAGCTTCGCCAGCGTGGATTTCGGACTTCAAAAATGGAGTTATTATACAAATAAACCTTCCTCTTGAATCACTCTGTCTATTTAAAAAAACCTCATCAAAATCTGTTGCTTAATTTTAAAGATCTGTATTTGCATACAGAGACACAGACGGCGGAAAGCGACTTTGTTTTACACTATGTAGTGATTATTTACAAAGCTATCAACAAATTTGAATAATGACTATAAACACTTTTATATCTATAATTAAATTCAATACACTTAATTATAAAACGGAAAGTGCCAGTTTCTGTCGACGGTTATTGTAATTAGGTTATTTATTATTTTTTATACCCCAGTTTATCTAGGTTATTCGAATAATTTTATTTAATAGGCTAGATAATATACAGGTACAAGTTGAAATGATTAACCGTGTTTATCTATAAAGGGTTTTAAGAATGCTTCGTGTCTTTTGGTATGTGATAGCCGACGCCAACAAACATCTGCAAAACCTGCAAAACTTCCGTTGGACGAACTTTTATAGGTTATGTAGATAACTTTTATAATGGACCATTACTGCATGAAACGCAAAACCATAGCCATGACTTTACGTCAATATTAGGATAGTTACTCTTCAAAAGGACTTTGAAGCTAGGAATGAAGTTGCACAAAGTATATGTGACGCTCTAACGTATGGATATTGCATGTCGGAATTGCAATAAAGAATCGATATTATATCGATAGTTTTTCAATAAGCCCACTACAGCGTAGGTATGTCGGAATTGCAATGAAGAATTGATTTATCGATATTTTGTCAACAAGCCCACTACAGCGTAGGGATGTCGGAATGGCAATAAATAATCGATATAGGTATCGATATTTTTTCAACAAGCCCAGTCGGAATTGCAATAAATGTCGGTATTGCAATAAAGAATCGATTTATCGATATTTTTTCAACAATCCCACTACAGCGTAGGGATGTCGGAATGGCAATAAATAATCGGTATAGGTATCGATATTTTTTCAACAAGCCCAGTCGGAATTGCAATAAAGAATCGATATATCGATATTTTTTCAACAACCGTGGGGTTGTTACAGCATAGCTTGCGTCCGTATTTTGGAAGTAAAATGGGAGTATGATTGGGAGTCAGATTGGGATTGTAAGTAGAGCGATTGGGACGCTATCTTCAAAAATATAGAGGTTCTCGCGTTACAAGACACCATCGTAAAGTGACAGCAACGTCACGTTTTGTGTGGTTTGTGGGTGAGGAATAAGGGCAGCGCGTCTGGGTAAATTATGCGCCCGTCTATGCGCGTCGGTAGTTGTCTAATACTCCTACTGCTTGTCTGCCCCTTACATTACTTATAAATAAAAATGTGTTGCAGTAAAAGCTGGATTATAAGCTGTTACCGCGTCATAAGGCTTGTGGTAACCCGTGGTCGATAGGGATAAGGCGAAGGCGGGAAAAACGTCATCTGCATTACAAAAACCGAGCGGATGTTGATGGACAGTTACTGAATGTGCCTTCTATGCTATAAAAACAAGTTTAGATCCTAAAATGGAATATGCTTTCATCATTATGAGCCCTTATCTCTCTGTGCTAGCCACCTATAGGTCGATCCTATTTTTGATCTCTTAGCTGTTTCTCTCGGCACCTGAAACAATAAATAAAAATATTAATATTATTAACATTAAAACTAGGGCAAATATATATAAATAATGCTAAAAGTAAACAATCCTATTAAGATAATCTTAAAAAGATTGTTTACATTAATCTCTCTTATCGTTTATTTAATGTGGAGTACTGAATTCTATTCTTTTCTATTTTCAATAAAAATATTATTTTCATTGAGAAAACCGTAAGTAGAAATAACGAAATATATTAATGGAACGTCGATAGGGTAGGTATCTATCTTATTAATATTATAAATGGAAAGTTTGTGTATTTGTTTGTTTGTTCGTTACTCCTTCACGCAAAAACTGCTGTACCGATTTTCATGAATGTTGGCACACACATAGAGAGTAACATGTATTAACATGACATTATGGGATGCCATGGGATGATTTTACACTGGATCGAAATTTACGCAGGTAAAACCGCGGGGCGCAGCTAGTACTAAGAAAGAAGAAAGAAAGAAAGAAAATCGTTTTTAACTAATCTATCACCTTAACATGCCGGAAATAGTTTGTTTTTTTTTTTTACGATTTTGGAGAGCAAACGAGCAGCCGGAGCCATTTTTATGACGATGCCCACACACATCCGCACAGAGGCTATACAGATGCGCTGCCCTCCTTTCTCCTCCCACCTCCATGGGCCACCGTAAATACCGTACGTACGTACCGTATGCATAGTGTAAAGTACTAGGTACTAGCTTGAAAGAACTTTCATGCTCGGATCAATATTTCCTAAGATTCCTCTCCACTAGCGAACCAAGTTACATACTTTATCTCTATAATATAGTAGGTACAATGTACAGTGTACACATCAAACAAGATTAAATTAATTGAGATAACAGCATATTGAAATATAGAAGATACAACTTGTGGGCGGGTGTATAAAAACATATAAATACATTATAATGTTATTCTAACAACTGGGTTATATAACTATAGAACAAGAGCTCGAATGCTAGATCTTTTGTTTACAGTGTAAGAGGGCAAACAAGAATTCAGTGACATTTTTATAAGTATCTACGCCTATAGACATCCACATATAGGTAATGTAACTCTTCGCACCTCCATGGGCTACTGTCTATTTACACACCGCACGAAACGCGACAGCACAGCTGTCACTTTACGCCGCGCGCCGGTATCGTACAAGGGTTAGGTACCTCCCCGGTCGACCAGCCTAATTCGCCGTGGTACTTCCTCTTGCTAAAATCTTTCTTTTTTTATCATAGTTTAAAATTTCCTCATATAGGTACATGCTTCAAACCAGATTGGGGAAACAGTCAATTTCGTTATTTTCAAAATACGGTATCTTAATTAAATAGAGTTAACTACCAAAACTATTTTACCATCTAAGTAAGTAGCATCACTGATTTTTTTTATTAAACTAGCTAAGTCTAGCAATTACCTACTAGCTCTAAGACTAAAGATATATTAGAATTTATTGAATGGTCTTAATTAGATAAAATATAAATGTAACTCACAATACTTTGATAATAAATTAATAGATAGCCGGAGGCTTATCAGGGACCTGAGATATCACTGTTACTGTCACTAGTATTTATAGTAGGTACACTTTACTTTACTGTTCAGGTAGTTCAGGGTTCCGACTATCGGCTAAGTATCTCTGATGGAACAAAATCTACAGGAATTATATCTAATTATTAAATAAAGATAGTTACATAATTGATTCTTTATAGAACTTTTAGACTGCTAACCTTGGACACCTACCTAATCCATCTAACACTTGCTGAATTTCATAATTAGAATTCAAATCAAATTTAAAAAATAGAGATAATTAAAATTATTAATTGATAAACATTCTGACTAATAATTACTAACCTTGGACAACTAATCAATCTCACTGGTTGAATTTAATCATTACATTTTTAACCCATTGATAAATGTAAAAATAAATCACTAATAAACATTTAAATCCAGATAATTATAAATATTAACTAATTTATTATCAATTTTAGCAAATTAACGAAATATTCTCACCAATATCTGTCACAAAAATGGCGTCGACGCCATCTTTGTGTGCGCAATCTAGATGCGCAGTGTAGCGAAAACTAACAACCCCTTTGGACACTATTGTTATGAGGCACAGCACCCACGCGATACTTTGTGTTCACGTCAAATATTGCAAAATAAACTTTACGGTTATGACAAAAAGTTTCCTTTTTCTTTGCATTTTTTTTCACATTTCAACATTGCAATCGAATAACGAATCAAGTAATTGGAATATGTATATAAAAATATACTCTAATGTAATGGTATTGGGTTTACTTTGGCGCGAACGTTTCAAAGGTAAATGATTCCTGAATACTAGTGCAAATTTAACCTTAACGTTAAGGCTTAAAGTTGAAGTTTGAACGAACTTATGTTGGGAAACTGTGACAATTGGCATGTGAGTGTGCTATCGATACACGCGAAAACCTTGTTATCTTTCGATGTGTGTTTGTATTTGATAAAGAAAGGGTAACGTCATATAGCAACGTTGAATTTTCACCTATGAATGTGACATTTGAAATAAGAATACATTTTGCGTGTGTGTGTGTAAGTAATGAACATACATTTTGTGTGTGTGCGTTTTAATATATTCATTTTTCCATGTCAGCGGTTGTTGAATTCCGTTTTCCGGGAAAAAATTTATGACATATTTATATACAATACAATTTATTATTCCTCCATAGTTGCTTATTGATTGGATTTCAAAGATATCATTTTCTTAAAACCAATATTGTGCCGATATGTACTGCCTGATAGAAAATTTATAGTCCTCATGGAACAAGTATGTAGTATGTCAATTAAAGGCAATCTTATAGAAAATGTATCGTGATGGTATTTCGTTTCTCAATTCTTAAGATTTCTAGTCAAAACCATTCTCTCGACTGCATTGCGTGAATAAATGTAGGTAGGTACTATTATGTTCTTGGTTTCTCGATTAATTATATAAGGTACGGCCAAGAAAGGTTTCGAGACAGTTATTAATAAGGAATAATGCATGGTAAGTAGACGAAAGGAAAATTGGATTTTCTTTTCTTTTTAGAGGTAAAGTTTTCCAAGTCATCGAGAATAAATTGGAAATTCCTAAAAAAATTATATTATTTTTTTTTAATAATGTCACAATTAGATGTATCAAGGTTTACCTTATCTAACAACAACACACCAGTTCCTTAATAGATTAGGCAGAGAGATAAGAACACCACACATCTCGACCCCTATACCTGGCTTCCTCCATCACTCCAGACACCACTTCATCACTAATTGTTCAATCTGATTAGTTCGTCAGTCTCAGTCTTAACATCCTACTGATAGTATAAATGCGAAAGTTTGTATGTTTATTTGTTTGTTACTCCTTTACGCAAAAACTGCTTAATCGATTTTCATGAAATTTGTCACACACGTAGAGAGCAACTTTGATTAACACAGGATAAATCCTGAAAAATGTTTCTATGGGATGCGATGGGATGATTTTCTGTTTTCCACGGTGTCGGAATTTACGCGAGTGAAACCGCGGGGCGCAGCTAGTGATTAAATAAATCATGGCAATGTGATTCATTCACAATAGCGTCGAGGTAATATCAGCTGCCGCTTTCGAGCCTCTCCCGATATTAGTATTGTGTGAGGCAATATGTAGGCGCTCTATCCGTGATAATAATAGTTAAATTAGCTATTGTAAACATTCTCATATCGCTTGGCATCTCTTCCATCTTCAGGAGAGAGTGGCATCAGCTAAACTAACCTCGTCACCTGACAAGCATTTCGAGCAATTCCATGAAGCTGTATGCTTTCCTTCGCTTCCACAGCATAGACCTTAAACATAAATTAACTTTACTCCAAGCATAAAACTATAATTTGTCAAATTACTTTGACATTAATGAGCAATGGAATTTGTCAGATTTGACAGATACTAGTTTAATACTTGGAGTAAAATTAATCCTTGTTTATTAATAAGGGGGATGAAGTTCAGGTCCTAAAAATCCAGCAATTTAACCTCCGTTTTATCAAATCGATATAACTTGATTGTACGTCCCTATAGGTATGTATTTCGTATATCTCTCCTAATAGTGTCTGACGTCTCACCCTTAACCCCGCCAATGTATATTGAATCAGTCGCATAAGCCGGGCCTAAAAAGACCCATAAATAAAAACAAATGGTCTGCGCCCTAAAGTGTTGTTACTTGCGCGAGCGTAATTGATGGAGAGACGTCAGGAGCAAAACTGTATACATTTATACTAGCTCACAAATTCTTCGCTTCAACACGGCCAGATGTGCTAGTGACGTGCTTGGTGAGTATCGATAGATCGACATTGGAAAGGTATTTGATCTTCGTAATTTGTAAGCGTAGGAAGTTGTAGATCTCTTATATTCTCTGCGTGGCTCTATCATGTCTTATTATACGTTAAACATACATATTATATGTATTTAAGACATTCAGGAAGACAACTGTGAGAATTGCACGAATATCATTCAAGTATAAATTCTTTCATTATTTTTTTAAATACATAAATGGAGATAAAAGTTACAAAAATGATAAATTTTATTTTATTGGCTTAGAAGCCAAAATTTTAATGTTTCTTTCCTTTAAGTTTTCTATTACTTGCCTACTATCTCTCATGTACCATAAATAACAAATATTTCAGGTCATCCATAGACCTTAACTCAAATCTTTCCGAGCAAACAGTTTTCTCTATTCAAGATACGATGATAATTAATCTTTGCTTTTCAGTTCCTCCTTTTGGAACAGGCCAAATTTTTAATATGGTTATTATATGATTACATTTACAGTAATTTCCACTATTTGCAATATTTTAGAGTTAGAAAAAAAAACAAACAGGCAATCACAGGGACTGCCTATAGACCTTCAAACTATGTTAATATTTTTTTTGGATTAGCTCCACTTTCTTGCATAGCAAACAGACTCATACATAACAAACGTTTATCATGTTTTGTATCGCGACACTTCAAATATAAACAATTTATGTCAACGTTATCGCAAACGTTTTAGTAAGAGGTAATGCATGCTGCACGCTTGCATGCAGCTAAATGGGGTCGGCACGACCGGGGAGGTACCTCTCGCTGACAGCTGTGCTGTCGCGTTTCGAGCGGTTGTGTGAGGAGAAAGGAGGGCAGCGTACTTGTGTAGCCTCTACGCGGATATCTATGAGCGGCGGTAGTCCTGAAAATGGCTCCGACTGCTCGTTTGCATCCCTATACTATAAAAAACCTATTATTTTTGACATGCGCAAGGAATATAAAAAAAACAGACACGTGACATTACGAACTATAAATCAATCGCTGACATTACATTCACGATGCAATAACGT
>LUGF01041125.1:349289-373283 GCA_001625245.1 Calycopis cecrops | reverse complement strand
GCATAAGAATTAGCATAATTTTTTTTCAATTAATTTTTATTTGAAGTCTCGAAAAGTTTGGTTGGGTTTAATTTAATTTACTACAGATAAGAAGTGATGTAATGTTCAAATATGAAACAATAAGTTGTAACTTTTAAATTACGGCAATTTTAAAATGTGAATCGAAACGTTCCTGAAACTGCCATCCGCACCATGCTACAGCGCACAAACTATAATGTCTAATAATATTTATATTACCTACAGTTATTACTATAAAATGAGCAATTCAATTAAGACTAGATTTAACATCCGTTTTACTTTTAATATAACGGCGTAAGATATAATTAAATGTAATTTAATTCTAGTAATAACAATAAGTTGAATAAAATTATCGACATCAGCACATCACTATGTATATGAGTGCAACGCATTTGTTTCAGTCGGTAGGTGCCCGATTTCAGTGTTTCTGTATCGCCGAAAATAAGCGAAGAGCTAAATCGACACACAAATTACATTCGACAGAACTATGCCCGGAGTTAGTATATGAGCAGCTTTTAGAATGTCGATATAATTTAGGGATGGGATGTAAGGTTCGATGTTTTACATCACAAATGCGGGCAAATGTGTATAATTAGTGTTATACACTTGCTAATTTTGCTGAAAGCGATAATCATAATCTAATCTAATCGAAGTTCATTATTACATAGGTATTAATAAACTTTGATTGTGTCAATGCTACCCCTAGAAATGCTACTAAGTGTTATAAACTTTTCGTTAAGTATTATGAATATTAAGTATTTTGAAATTATTCCTGAAAACAAATTTGACTAATATTTATTTAAATTCTCGTAGTACTACTATCCAAAACAGGTAAGTCTTGCGCTGTTTAAAACTTCACCTACCAGAGGGTGAAAAGGGTGTAATTTTTTTGGAAAAATATTACGAACCGTTGTTGGGCCCCAAATCGCGTCAAAATTTTCGACATCAACAGTTCACTTACCCCTTCAGAGATAATATTCATAGCGGTGGAAATAAAAACGGTCACCCATCCAGACTCGGGATTACCGAGCGTTGCTTAACCTAGTTCATGCCGGGCTTATTAAATTCGCATTCCTATATTATTAGTGAAGTTACGGAGCTCAAGTACCCAAGTACCAACACAGTGAATACCTCTAATTGGAGTCTGGAGCCAGGTACAAAGTACCTACCCGCAAGAGCTTTTTACTTATTTCCAATTCCTTGGCTGAACTAAATTTCCCGATAGTGAATGGTTTTCAAGATGGCCGCCGACCCCATGTGTCGTGTACGTGTGTGTGCTTGTTATCCAGTCACTCTTTCTCGCATATTTCCCATTCGTTTTGACAGGCAGCACGCTTGTTGCGTACAGGGCGGTATGTGAGAATTGTGTACATGAGAAATGTACATTGTTGCGTGAATTGACTCTTTCCTGCGGTTTCACTTTTCTTACAGTATTGGGGCCAAACAATCAGTACGGTCTGATGGTAAGTGAACTCCAACGCCCACAGACATCCGCAATGCACAAGGTTTCCCAAATGCATTGCCGGCAGGCATAGATAGATAGAAACATTAATTGCAATAATCGCAACTTTAATCGTAATTATTACAAACAGCACAAACACAGAATTACGAAATTAAAAGAGAAATTAATAACAATAAATATTAAAAAAATAATCTGAATCTAACATAATATCTTAACAATACAATACGCATGTATTTATGTGCTGTGGTAACGCAAAGCTTTTTTGTTATTACACTGTTAATATAATCATCTGCATACCCTTTCAATGAAAGCTATGATGGCCGATTCCTCACATAAGTCCAATTATAATAGTCTACTAATCAGATATTATTGGTCGTACTTTCCTTCGTGTTAAAAAATCTGTCTACAGCCCAGGACTTAAAAAGGACATGAAAATTTGGCTCAAATCTCATCGAGACATCTGTTTTTAACTCACTGCATTGGTCACTCTGCTTCAACTCAAACACCATTAATTGCCACCTGATCACCATTAAATACGGTTTTGGAGGTTTTTATGTGAAGAGTATTTTACGATTATGTTACAAGCGACAAATTATGGATATGAACAGCTTATAAGTAGGTATGTGTGTTTATTACTCACTAACAACAATAAATACTAAACCGTGATTACTGGATACGTGCTTATGTTGTCTTTTTTGGATCTACTGTTTGACATATGGCTACCTAAAGAAAACTAAAAATACAATGGTGTTTTAAAATAAATAAATTTTCTTTAACAGCCGTTTCGTAAGAACAAGAGCTTATAACTTTTTAAGCAGACAATAGAAGACAGTTAAATCATGTTACGGAATTAAGCAGACTGATATACTACCTATAATTTAGTACCGAACTGTCCAACCAAATGGTCGATAAAAATACTATGGTAATTTTCGGACTCGTTAAATCATTATAGCATTTCGTTCCTACAAATATACTACGTAGGTATTGTTTTTGTATTTCCCCGTTGATGATATTAAAGTAAAATTATATAGTATAAAGGACGAATGATGATTAAAGTCTTCTAGTCACTTTCGATGTAAGTTAAATAGAATTATTAGACAGTCATGAGGATAAAGATTATAATAAATAATGACACATACTCGTATATTTTACACCTTTATTCTCCAAGAGAATCGTTCACTTTTTCTGTATCAAAATTGATTATCTTATAATTTCAGATAGTAATCTATATCTGTAGTCAATTGAATTCGAACCCTTTCAGAAATACCTTTTTTGTTATTTATTTGAAAGAATAAGAAACACGTCCAAAATTTCTCATTTAAAATAGGAATAGATATAATAAATAAGTCTACGTAGGACAGATCAGCATGATTAATTTTATAAACCGTACACGTCTTCTTATACATAGATGATTTAAACGACAGCCTCCAGCTGTTTGTTCTCAACACTCAACGTCTAATAAGCAAAACAAACAAACTAATGATAATGGCGCGAATTAAAATAAATTACAGCTTGTAAAATGGCGGCTAATGAGGGTACTTTAAAATAACAAGACCTAGGTATTTTAGGTGATTAATCCACAGGTAAAAAGTTAGGTAACGCGCGAATGGCTTTATTTACCGCCATAACATTTTATTGTTCTATTGTTTGTTGTTAATTTAAGGGAATATTGTTATTGAAAAAGCGGATCGGTTAGAATTGATCGTTTTTGTGGAACACGTAATTGCACGCCACTGTGAGAAGAATGAATGAAATGAATATGACAGATTTTTGTTTTTTATCATCATCCCGATAAGTTGTTATTATATGACAATTAATGTTGCGTTTCTTTTTCACTTTCAGGTTACTTAATGATGTCTGGTGGTAAGCGTTCAACGACAAACGTTAGGTCCCGGGTTCGTTTCCCGGGTCGGACCATTGTATTGTTATTGGGATTTTTAAATTTCTAATAACAGTCCGGAGTCAGGAAGTTGGCGGTGTTACACCCCCGTGCCTCGGAGAGCACGTTAAGCCGTCGGTCCTGCGCGCACACTTGTGCACTATAATATGTCCTGCGCAGATGACTGGTCTATATAGACGGCCGCCATAGCCGAAACGGGCTAGGACGATATTATTATTTATTTATTACTTAATGAGGAATAGCGGTCATACTTTTCCGATTTTCTCAAGTCAATGGCATGCCTTAAGTTTAGTTATAAGTGAGCCTCGGATTAATGCGAATATTTTTTTTTCTAAGGAAATCATACCATTCATTTTTCAGGATGAAAAGTAACTTTTATTTTTTACCAGGTACCTATAGATTTAGAGAAAAGTACTGATTTTATATTAAATTTTCTTATAATATAATAAAAAGTAAATAGGTACCTAAAATATATATTTATAGCAAATCGCATTTTTTTTTCCTCCGCATTCATACCTAATATGAATGATTTTTCTAGCAATGTTCTCAGGTTACAATAATTTTCAGACGCCGCAATTTGTACGTGGGGCGTAAATGTAGTGCTCCCCCATCGAGATCTGAAGGGTTGCTTGTTAGACGACAATATGCAGCCACCGATAGCATGTGGATGTACGAATTATTATTTACCGCTCTGTGAAATCTTACTGGATCATACACATGTGGAATTCTTATGAGAACATACATTTCACGTCATTAATACGAAAATAGCGGCCATTTTGAAATCGATTTGAATTTGGAATAAATTGTATATAATTATGTACCAACACATGTTTATATAATTTGCGGCTTTTTGAATTTCGAACAAAGCGTTCATGAAAGCGTGTATTTTTTTTAAAGATGGTGAATATCTATCCAAATATTTATTGACAATAAAAACTATTTGTATATAAAATTGTGTATAATTCACATAATAATTTGTAAAGTTAATATTTTAAATAAATAATGCATGGAAAATATAATTAGGTAAGCAAAATACAAAATATCATATAAAATGTTAGTTGGAGAAATTAAAATAAATTCGTTCTAGGTGTTGTAGAAATAAAACTTCAAAAGTAAAAATAAAAAAATAAGCGATATGAATAATATCAGACCCGTTTAGCTTCAAAGTTTCAAATCACTGCAATCCTCAAAAATAACCACT
The DNA here is from genome assembly GCA_001625245.1 of Calycopis cecrops. Classification (NCBI taxonomy): domain Eukaryota; kingdom Metazoa; phylum Arthropoda; class Insecta; order Lepidoptera; family Lycaenidae; genus Calycopis; species Calycopis cecrops. The sequence goes on along the minus strand of LUGF01041125.1, from coordinate 368,702 downwards.
TTATTAATATATAAAATAAGCATATATGCATATTATTAACCCCATACATAATAAATATAGTCAGCCTACAACACTATACATAATATCTATCTTCACAAAACTCGACACTAATTGCTGTCACGAAACAGGAAAAAAAGATTAAACGCAAAGAAAATTCCAAGTTCCTCATCGAAGTATGAATGGAAGAAGAAAATTTAAAAGGCAATGAACCCCGTGCAAATCTGTTAACCCAGTAACCGACTAATAGCTACCAATTTAACCTTGACACAACCCTAGTTAGTATGCAAGGCCTTTCTTTTAAAATCTCATGTATTAATTTGCAAACTTTCATACAAACAAAACTCACCTCACGCCATATGAGATAAGAACGAAATTTGTCGAACACGAAACGGAAGACTGTACTTCGTTTGCGAAACACGCAAAATTTTAACGTACTAATTCCGTCCGTTTTCAAATTTAAATTTCGAATTCTATTTTTAAATCTTAAGATTTATTTTTCAGCAATGGCTGGCTGGATATACGCCATTTTGTTATTGGGCCGTTATTTAGCACGTGGTTCTCATGACGACGTTCACAATTTGAGTATAAATTAGAACACTTATCTCTTCGAGAATTTCCCGTCTCTCTTGCACGTGCGTTTTCCGCGGTAACTTTGTTTCTTTTCCTCTCTATGCCAAGGAATAAGCATAGGGGTGGCTACGTCAGCGTTTTACTTTATCGATATTTCACGATAACACTCGAAACGGGGGTGGATGAAGGCGCCTAATAAATTGTGTATGATGAATGTCTGCAATTCTTAGGAATAGACTTGTATCGAAGTTTCAATATTAACATTATGATAAGTATAGGGTAGCTACAATAAACTAAAAAACAAATTGCTTTTGGAATATAAAGTATCAATAGTTTTTGAACACTTTTTTTTCGTTTTATCGATATTCGTGCATATCTTATGGTATTGTAAATAGATGTATATTTAGAGAGACTTCGACAATATCATTTATATCGATGTTCGATATGCCACGTGGTTACAGCTCTCGTATTTAATTTAACTGCGGAAGCAACAGGTTATTAGCACGGAGCTTTCCCGCCTAACTTCACGGGCGTTCGCTTTTTAAATTCCTCTCTTTCCCTTTCTAATTGGACAGCTTTCTCACTTGCCCGTGAATGAATGAAACCTGTTGCCTGTAGACTCATTTGGAATAAATTTAAGATGTTCAAATTTTTAATGTCATTATAAATTTTGCTACTTCGCATGACGATCTCCGAACCGAATTAATACGTTGGAGGTTTTTTTGGCCTAAACTAGACATGCTTAGACGAATAACGTGATAGCTGTGCTGTCGCGTTTCGTACGGTGTGTAAGTAGCCAACATACCTATAACCCGTATGCGAGTGTCCTTGAGCTTCAGTAGTCTTAAAAACATCCGACTGCTCGTTTGCCCTTTGTAAAAGAGACGAATAAGGGATGATGATGACGTTTTGACCCCTGACATTGTGGGTCAATAATTTTAGTGTTACTTGAACCGAATTTTCCGGTCCCCATAACCGTTTGCCCGTAAAACCTACCTCGGCGTTATTTCACGGCCCAGTACCTCCTTTCAAGTGTAAAAATTAACGTGGCCGCTGGTTTATAAATTTTAACTCATTAATTTCAATGGGGTCAGCACCTTTGCGAACGAAATTGCGTTTTATAAGAGGTAGTGCCACGCTGTAGTCGCATTGGGCCGGCTCGACCGAGGTACCTCTCGCTTACATGAAACCGTAAAGTGGGAGCTGTGCTGTCGCGTTTCGTGCGGCGTGTAAGTAGCCAGTTGCCCCTGGAGGAAGAAGGAGACCAATACATCCTATGCGGATGTCTATGGGCGTCGGTAGTCAGGAAAATGGCTCCGATTGCTCGTTTGCTCCCAAATAAAAAACATCTTATTTTAAGATGTTCAAACTTATTTTTCTAGTACAGGAGGCACATTTAGTAACTGCTAACTAACTAACTAACACTTTAAGATAGCATAAACACAAACCTAAGTGGTTTTTAATGTTATCTACTAACATACAATATTATTTGTAACTTTTTAAACTTATAATACAATAAAAAAAAAATTTTAAAAATTCTCTTTTGCCCCCTTAAAGTATAAAAAATCACCAATATACTAATGCAACGTACTATGTACCTAAAGGTTATTGCCTTGATATTGGTTATAATGTAACATTTTATGACAAATTGCCGAGCGTATCCAATTTACATATCAAACTTCACGTCATATCACGCAATACCCTTTTTTCATTTTATTCCGACATAAAAGCGAGGCTTTCAGAGTCGTGTGGAATGAAGCCCACACCATTCCTTGCTCTCGAACCTACCCGAATCTACATACATAAATATATTTCTGCTCACCACCCAATACATTTTATCTATGTTACCGTTGCCTTACTAGAAACCCGCCATAGACGATACGCCGCAAGTCTCTATGGTTTGCGTTCGAAATTCGAATCTATTCGCGGGAAATAGCATTGGGTTTTTGACAGCGCGGGAGGGAGACGTGGCACGAAGGCGTCGTGGCACCGCGATCAAGTCTCACGACGTATTCTCAAGGGGTGAGCGTAGTTCTTGCGCTTAGATATAAAGAAAGGTAGATACTTATGAAATTCGAAGGAAAAACCACCCTTCTCTATACCTATACGGCGCAGTCGATTTGGTTTTCGCCGAGGAAATTGTAGCGTAGTTTGAGCGGGACATTCGCTCGCAGTACGCCGCCTGGAGACGACGATTTTCTCGAATTTCCTTCGGGACTCGTCTCCGGTTTCCAAATTTGAATTCGTTTCTTTTTATTTTATTTTATTTGTGCTTCTCGTATTGCCAGTATATTTTATTTTCGCTGTCGCCATTTTTGTTTTGTAGTGATGTTAATAATAAAATATCGGGTCGCGTTTAAAAAGTTCGAGCTAATCGTGGGACAGGTAAGAATTAACATTAAGTAAATATAAAAAGTAATTAATTTGAGGGAATATTTTTTTTTACCTACGATCAGTAAATATTATATAAATTTTAATGTATTTTCTAAACATTTCTGGAAAAGTTTACAGGTCACATTGAAGTTTAAAAAACACCGTACTTATAACGTTAACTGCAGTTTAGTTTCCTTGTTTCCCACAATGAATATGTTAATTCTGCTGTACTACAATGATACAGTGGCACATTGTCATTTTTTACTGTTTTTGTAAACTAGGGTCAGAGTTTTACAAAGCACGCGAGAGTAATAATTTTTGCGGTTCAATAAATTAAAACTAACTAGACTAACCAAATGAATAAAGTTTAGAACAATTTAATTATAGAATAATTCGAATACAAGAACATAACATCTATTTTTATGTCTTTATAAATTTATAAGGAGCATTATAAAAGTTTACCATCTTTTATATTATAGAACAAGTTTGTATAATGGTTGTGGCTGTAATATTATAGTCGTTAATGACTAAAAATAAATATTTACACACATTTACTTATAATAAGTGTATCTCCATAGTTTATGGCACTATTTGCATACATAACTACCATTTACAATTTATTTAAATTATAAACAATTTCAGGCCACGTTGTAAATATCACATTCTGATACTTAATACGGTCTCGTAAATTATGTCATTTAACCTTTAAAAAAGGTAATATAAATTTTAATATTCAACATGGCTGAATTAAATATCGTGTTTCATGAGTATATATATTTCTAACTGTCAATAATTAGATCACTGATAATATTATATTTAAAGCTAATGATCAGTATTCAGCGTTCAAGGAATATAAAAAAGAATATCACAAATCGTGGATGTTTAAATTTCGAATCAATTCAAGAAAGCTGTTAATAATTAGATCACATTTATTATTATATTTAAAGCGAATGGCCAGTATTCAGTATTCAATGAATTTAAAAAAGAATAACACAAATCGTGGATTTTGAAATTTCGAATCGATTCAAAAAAGCTGTCAATAATTAGAACACAGATAATATTACTTTTAAAGCCAATCACTATTCAGCGCTTAATGAATTTAAAAAAGAATTGTGAATTTTTAAATTTCGAATCGAATATTTCGACGTTATTTTGATTATTTGAATTGGTATATACGTGATATGCGTGGATGTAATAGTTTAGCCACCCTCATAGGTCGACCCTCCGACGCATTCGTATATATGCACCACACGTTATATAAATAGGGTTCGGGCAAATCGATACGCACAAGTTCTTTGGACATGTATCGATAAAATAATAGTAATATGTACGGCGCTGGCGAGACAACGATATCCGCGGAAGGTAGTTTTTTCCTTACAATTAATAACAGGTTAAAGACGTAAAGAAATACTGGTTAGTTGACATTAATTGTCATCAAACGGAAAAAATAGATCTTTCTATTTTTAAAGTATTTTAAAAATAGAACTGGTTAGATACGACAGTGTATTATATAACTACAGATACTCTTTCTACTATATCACTGAATTTTATGTATGGATAGGTATTTAGTATATTTTATTCATAATTGTGAGTAAAATGTCAATACCTTCTGAGCTGTTTGTCTTACTAGGAATCGTTCGACTAACCTTTGCTAATAAGAAAGTCTTATTAAAGGTTTTTATTGTTTTGTACTGATTGTTTAGCTATTATTAATGAGATTTAGATATATTTATATATTCCAAATAACATGTTATGTATTCTCCAATATAACCTTTTAATTACGGTCTCTATTCGTCCGTCATTAATCATATTATTTTGATATTATCCTGCAGCTTAGCTAACTAAAAATTAGTTTTTAAATATATACACAAAAGGGTACACACCTGAAGTATTTAATTAAACAAGTGATATTTAATATACCTAGTTAAAATTAATGATCTTTTTTTAATGACCTACGTTACTACCACTTTTGCAATTGCCACTTCAGCTCGACATTATTTTTTTGTATGTGTATGTTAAATACTTTTTGGTCCCTCCTATTCGATTCTTAGTATTGTCGAAGCAGTCCTTAGTTTTCAGTTTTTGACCAAAGACAATATCCAGTACCTACCGTACAGAATGAAATTCTTTTTAATTCAGTTTTTCCTTATGGCTAACTGTAAAATTGTATAATCTAAAGAATTTAAAAATAATTTAATTTTTAAATCGTAAATCAAACGCAATATCATTGGACTTGATCTAAAAAACATTTGCCGAGTAATTCCTTCTACTTGTGGCGGTTGGAATATTTTATCCAGAGCCTTATCGAATGCTTCATCTCTTCGGCCATTTTTTTTCTGACATTCAAACAGTATTTAAACTATCCGCACTTTACCGTATTGAATCTAGCAACACTGGTATATAGGGTTGCCAATCTTTAAGTGAATTTAAAACCATACTTACAACTCCTTGCTGTCAAATATCTTTTTTTTTAATTAAGTCGTCATAACTGTAAGTATATGATGATGAATGTTTTTTTACATATTATTTAAATATAGGTATTTTAGTAACAATTAAACGCAATACTCTCTATTACTAGGCTGATCATTGGCACTAAAAGTATAGCTGTAGGGTAGGTACAGCCGGGACAGACTGGGAGGAATCCGGGTTGTTGCCTCTGCATCCCGTCTAACCCGGGAATACGACGACCCTGGCCAAAAAGACCCAAAGACTTTGGGTTTCATTCAGTGGAAACTCCGAGGCTGTCCACTCTCCTGGATTACCCGGAGGCAGCCCTACAGCCTGGCCACATTGCTGCTCGCGTCGCGAACCTGTAGATAATTACTTGTAAGAACTTCACGTCGGTGTTTTTCAATGGTCGCGCTAATTTATGGCATGACCAAACGTGGCGTCGGGCTATTTATTCAACGGACAAGCTCGCTCATAAAATTTTATTTTGTTGTTCGTATTTAAAGCGGACCTAATAAAGAACATTCTCAATCGGAAACGACGCTTGAATCATTACTATTGAGGGATATTATGTTATTTAAATGTTTGAGGACGACTCAGTGAGAAACTTGAGTTCGACGAAACCAGGGTTTAGTCCTAGACTAGGGCACATCAGAAAAATAATATATTTGAAGTTGCCAATTAAGAAACGATATAGTCATATATGAAAGCATTCTCAATAGAAAAAAATAGACGTTGGCCGATTATCATATCTACCCGATATGCACACAAAATTTCATGAGAATCGGTCGAACCGGAGGAGGATTATTGTTATTGGTAACTAACATTGTGACACGAGAAAGTGATGTATAACATACAAAGCATAAGCAAAAAAACATTAAAATTATATTAACGAAAAAACTTTTTTATTTTAAATATATGGATGTCGGGTCCCCTGAAAACTATTGTACCATTAGAATAAATTACCAACATATTTTACTACTAGCTAGCGGCGTACCCGTTTCACAAAATGGCGAAGCTTCGATAATTTCGGTAGTGACCATATGTACTTTGATATAGTACAAGGGATAATACCATTATCTGAACCCCACCCCCAAGTTGTCAATCGATCAAACGTGTGCAAACATGTACCTATCAATTTCAATAGAGCTTTAGCCGCCGAAAGCTTTTACAACTCTAACCACATAAATATAAGGGTGAATTTTCTTTGATATTACCGCACTTTATTTTAAGCGTATACCTATATATAACAGAATATTGAGAAATATATTAAATTACATATTCCATTATGTTATTGCTTTATTTTGGATTGACTTTCCTTTATTGGATACTTATAATGTTACATTAGATTACCAAAGACAATGTAATTGATAATATTATTAGTACTCTACTTCTCTATGTTTCCCAACATGAAAATCACTCTCGTATTTTAGTTAAGTCTAGTAAAAACACACAGGTGAATATTTATATAAACAATTTTATTAAAAATTGCAAAAATTTTTTTTTGGAAGAAAGGAATACTGAGTATAAAAGAAGAGAAGTTTTTTTTAAATTCATACTTTTAAGTAGGCTGTCATTTTTTATGAACACACTAGTAGAGATTGTTCTTCTACTACAACATCCCAAAATTTCCCTCAATGCGGCGGTTAAAGCCCGTAATCTAAATATCAATCTCAACAAAATTACACTTATATAATTAATCAATTAGCGGGTTGCATTGCTCACCTCCTAACTCTACTTTCATTTTTAATTAACTGAAATAAAATAATTAAAATCTATTATGTAAACACTCCTGATAAAATTTTACATAGTTGCTCCAACAAGTAGGTAGATACTAATTAGTGGACTACTAGATAAAAAAACGCACAACAGTGAATTTAAATATTAAAAATCAAACGTCTAAATTAAAGTTATAAATAAAATTATTACTTAGACTGCAATAACAAAAAAGTTTTGACATCAAACGCTCAAAATATAATCAATTACTTTACACACTTGGTCACATTCTAAGAAGCTGTTATAATTCAAAAGAAGACAGTTTTTAACTGTTCGTTAGAATTTTTTTAAAATAACATTTTAACTCACTAAAGCATCAAAGTCCATTCGAATGAAACCTTGATACTCTCCAATGCTCTACATAAAAAACAGAATACACTTTTTCTTACTTCTCTATTACGACGCAACGCTGCAATTGCTCTCGTTTTAGTTTAAATCACGTATAATTGTATTAATCACGGTAATCATTGAATTTCCCGTCAATGTAATCACAAAAACAAGATAATACCTTTGACGTAATCACGCCAAGATGGCAGGCGCCTGTGATTACGCTCTATATTTCCTGTGTCGAAATTTGTATTAAAACTAAACACGCGAGCCTAAATCGTTTATAATGCCGCGTATACGTCATTAAATTATTTGAAAAAGGAATATCAATATTTATCCCATGGAGGGAGGAGGAAGAAGGAGAGCAACGCATCTATATACCATGCGGATGTCTATGGGCGTCGGTCGTAATTAAAATTACTTTGATTGCTCGTTTGTAAAAAAGTATAATTATGACGTAAAGTAAATAAAAGATATAGATAAAAAAAGGTGTTAGGTACTGTGAGACCGATTTCCACTTTAGGGTTTTAAAAAATCTGATTAAATAGTCTATCCTTAAATTTCAATTTTAATATTGATAATGTAGCTTTTGTCTACGTCGATATAAATAAAAGGTAATTGTAGAAACCTTACAGTTTTTATAGCCTTTTATAGAATGAGATAAAAAGTCACTGTGACAGTAATCGCATATAATATACGCGATATATGTATGAGAAAGTAATAATTAATATTCAGCTATGCTTAGCATTTCTCGTAATCAGCTTAGCATCTCGTATAGTTTAAGTTAAGGTAACTTGACAAACTAGTACACTTGGCCCTTTAAAAGACAAACTAAAAGTATTAGGTGGTGCATATAGTTTCATAGTAAAACTGAAAAATATCTACAATACAACGTAAACAAAAAATAGGTTTTTTAATAGCCTATAATGTGACAAACGGCTTTTTAAAATTTTATCGACGTTTAATATTTAGTCAAATTTTAAGCCTAAAGATATATTAATATTAATCATCTTATTTGTATTGTACGGATAATACTGAGAATGGACGGCATCTTCAGAATAATTTGTATGAAATATTAAAAAAAATATATATTGGCGGTAACTACTTATTAGTAGGTACTTAATTATTCTTTAGTTACAGTTAATCTTGACCTGGCCTGATACTTTCTCATTCATAAAATTTTGACTTGTGTCTTTCTTTAATTAAATGACATAAATTTATATAATAATCTCATATTTTTCATAAAACAAAAAAGACGGGTGTAGCTTCCGATCTCTATCGGGCGATTTTTGGGGTTCGCTTTGGCTCTTTATAAGTATTTCTTGGATTTACGATATTTTAAATTCAAAACGTAATAACGTACCTTATCTTACAAATAATCACAACACAACACGTCTGTACACAAGAATACAACATTTTTAAATGCCACTAAAAATGTCCTGTGACCTCTATCTTTTCAATGTGCATAAATTATCCATTTTTTCCACCCCTCACCGGCAAAGGGTTAACTATTTCTATAGAAACTTATGGGTCGTGAATTTGCATATAATTTCTAGTTTATTATTTATTATATGAAGGGTCCCATTGTGCCGGTAACGTTTTTTCAGAGCTGATGAATTGGTCGTATTAATAAGGATTACGGAGGTCCGTAGCTGTTGTGTTTGTCTGTTTGACATTTTGAAAGAATCTTTTGGAAGTTATGCTTAAGTACAGTTCGATAGTATTAGATAAAAATGTCGCTGGTCTTAGATAAGAGTTGGAGACTTTTTTGTACTATGAGAGACTAATATTATTTTCATAACTTAGGGGAGGTACCTCTCGCTTACCGGCGAAAAGTGACAGCTGTGCGGTCGCGTTTCGTGCGGTGTGTAAGTTGCCGGTGACCCATGGAGGTGGGAGTAGAAAGAAGGGCAGCACATCTGTGTAGCGTCTATGCGGGCATCGGTAGCTAGTCATGAAAATGGCTCCGACTGCTCGTTGGCCCGCCAATACCATAAAGAAAAAATACTTACTCTCCGCATTATAACAGTTATGCCGTCGCGTTTTGTCCTGTGATGCACTGGAATTGTGTGGATGTCTATGGGTGTTAGTAGTAGTCAAAAGGCCCACATTAAATAGGACAGCATACCCAGACATGTCTACAAAGTACGCGCGTATGCACACCGCCGCACGCGCGTATTACGTAGATATGTCTAGCACATGCGGATGTCTATGGGCGTCGGTAGTCATGAAAATGGCTCCGACTGCTCGTTTGCCCCCATCTACCATAAAAAAGCGTACTACAAGAAGTCTGTGCTATCGTGTTTGGCGTGCATTGTGAGTTCTGAACTTGTACTTTTTTTATTTAATTGATACAGTTGACAAAAAATACTTATTACATTCTTCTACCAAACTGCATAGCAGTTTGTCGGTAGATATACTCTCTTATTGTATATATAGTAGTAGGTACTTTATTATTATTCTAGACTATTTTATCTATACATAGGTATAACAAAATCATACGTAAGTCAAATGTACATTGAATATTTTTAAAAGAATACTTCAGGCGTGTAGAATCGATATCGAAACCAAAATTATAATTTTTAAATCTTTTGTCCATGTTTCTGTTTGTCTCTATGTATGTCCGGGCTAAAATCAAAAAGGACTGCATGGATTTACTACAGATTTTGCATTTTGCACGAGTTTAGAACTTACTGTGCACTGCGAATGTTTGGTGTTTTAAAAATGGAATTCTTTCAACAGAAGCCGCAGTATTACCTACACATGTTTATCTCGTCAATATGTTTCAAACACATTATTGAGATGTGGCAACGTCTACAATGATCGTAAATACTGGTCCCAAATATTTTTTGACTTGTTTATCATCTAACTATTTATATGGAAGGTCTGTAATGCCTCACTTCCTATGGCTTTTTTATTGGCATCGTTAAATAAATCACGAATAATAGGCCCACAACGCGTTTTGTAAGTTTTTTCTATAAAATTTGTGATACAATGTTTTTATGAACGAAAACATTGTTAATGACAAACATTCTCCTCGCCATCGCCAAGGTAGAGAACATTTGTAAGCAGCATTTAAGTATTTATTAAGTTCACTTTAAAGGTCATGTTTAAGATTATGGGATACACAAATATGGCCATTTTAATATATCTTTTTCAATTGAGCATAATCTCTATATACTCGTATATACAGATTTCTCGTGTCACAACGTTAGTTGCCATACTTCTACGAAATGGCTGGAGAGATTCATATGAAATTTTGTGTGCATACCGGGTATTTCTGAGAATCGGTCATATCGATCTCGATATTTCCACGGGATCGAAACTTACGCGGGTGAAAGCGTGGAGAGCAGCTAGTATACTTTACTATTGTTGTATACTACTATTATTATAATTTTTAGGAGACAATTCAAAAAACGTGTTGTAAAAAAATATTAAGTTTCTTTTGCACTAGTGTCAGAACAAGTAGTACAGTTATTATTTGTCAGTTATTATATAGACGAAAAAAAAATAACAATTTCATTTTTGAAAAAAAAAAATATAGTCCAAACTTTGTCCTACCCTTTAACACTCTTTAACATTTGAATATAGCAAAATACCAAAAACAATATCAAAACCCCGGTAGAAAGTTTGAAATTATTTTAATTAAACTCCACTATAGATCAAAGATACTAGATAATAGATAATAATAGATAATAATTTCTTATTATGTGTGTTTATTAATATCTGTGACCACAATGTGTTCTTCGAGCCGGAAGTCTCATCTATTGTAATAACCGCTCAAACCCTTCCGCTCACTACTTTAGACAGCCATTTGGAGGTCCCATTCATTTTGACCCCCGTCTGTTTTAAATATCTGTTCTCAGATAAAATCGATATTTATGAATTGCTCTTAGATCGTTATCTGTTATAGTCGTTATAGATATAAAGATAGAAAGACGTTAGGTTAGGAACCTATTTGTGACTGCTACCTTAAATTAGATATATGTATGTCATCCAGAAATCTCGCGAAATGTTCAAGACGCGACGCAATAACTATTTCGTTTTCCTGTACAATTAAGGTATTTCAGACCGACGCTGCTTTTAAGGACCTATGATCATCATTATAATTACCAGCTTTTATAGCTTCACTGCTAGAAATAGGCCTTTTTCTATAAATGCCCAGATGGCCGATCTCATGCTATTCACATCCAGTTTCCTCTGCCAAATCCTAACAATGAATTTGTTTTGCTTAAAAAGAAATACATATTATACAGAAAATAGCCTTATTATTGCGTTAAGACTGAACATCGGTGTTTTATGTGCCTTAAACTTTAACAATTGGATTGTTACTCTATCTCTCACTTGAAAACCCGTAGTTTCCAGCAAAACGCAATTTTGCCAAACGAAATAATTAAAAAACTAAACATAGAAGGGTAGACCAACAATAGTTTATTAAAACGGAGGAAACACTCGTAGCACAAAACGTTCACGCATTAAACGCATCAAATATTGGCACAAACATTTCACGCTACACATTATGGCAACAAAAAACACACAATACCCTCTACCCATCGGGAATTTGACTAACCATTGTTTAGAATGCTGATTTATAGGCATTTAAACCCTTTCTATTAATGCACAGATAAAATATGCCATAGATAATAACATGCGGTGACACCGATGTTTTAAATTTAGATATTTTGAACTTTAGTTTTTTACTATGGACAAAGAAAAATTACTTTTTACGCGCGAACTTAAGCATGCCAGCTTATGTTATATGATAAATAAAAACATGCATAATTGATGATATTAATAATATGACATTATGATGATATGAAAGATAGATGATATGTAGATAGATGTTACGTTTATCATAACTTACTTAGTTAAGCATAAAATCAACTTGTTTTTATCGAGATTTTTGTAATTAATTACAATAAATTCCTTAGAAATATAACATGGGATAAAAAATATTTAATTACATAATAATTTTTTTACGCAGTTTTAAAGACTAGATGAAAGAAAAATGTTATGTCTTACAGAGAAGTGAAGAGCATAACAGATATGGCAAGCACTGCACAGGCTAGATTCTAGATTATAAATTAACGACGAAGAAATTTTAAATTGTAAATATAACTTAGGTAACTGATATTAGCAGGCTCAGTTGAACATTCGTTATAGCATCTAGCGTAGCACATCGCGGGAGCAGGGGTAATAAACAGTTGGAGACAGCGATAATTATTGATCAAATAGTTCATTTAACATTTTGATTAACTAACGAACGCCGGATAAGGCAAATCTTACATAGTTGCCCACGTTTATGGCGGAGAATGGGAATTTTATTATAATCCACCGCGGCTCGGACGACATGGAATAATTACTTTTTAATACGTCGCTAAACATGATTATGACGGAGCAAAAAGTGTGAATCCATTTTTAAATAGCGCCGTGTGCTATTTCTACATGTCTCTGGTAATTATAGACAGTTCTGTTAGACATTCGACTTATTTAAAAATGCTCATAATGACGTTTAATAATTCATGAAAAGTAGTATTCTTTGCAATTATTTCACAAGGAAAGAATTCAAATTGATGAATTAAATACTGTTATTGAATTTAAGTTTTATTTATTTTTTGTTGCCTTCTTTAATATTTTTTTTATAATCCAAAAAGATAAACGTAAAAAGTCATAAAAACTCGACCTTTTTATGACATTTTCTGAAATGCATGCTCATTTCTACTAGATTTTCCTTAGCTCTAACAGTACTAGTTTCATTATCTGTTAAAAGATTCTTTGTATTCAAAGATCTAAATAGACAATCAAAAATTTTAGCTTCCACAAGTTCTAATCCAAAAAATTGAACAGTTGCACACCACTGGCACACACGGTAGCGTTACTTTTTTATCGACAAAGGTTTGAAATATAAGTGCCATTAAAATGTTTTTCAACTGTCCCCATGTCTTGCCGTCATCCCGGCTTATAACCCATGGTTTATGGCGTCTTATGGTGTGGCGTTAAAAATAACGGCAATAGATGCCATCTAAATTTAAATACAATTTAGAAAGCGGAGAATTGTAAAATGGTGATACCAATTTTATATATAATCCATCTGCTTGATAGATACCTATTTTCTTTTCTTTTTTTTTTTCCATAAACACTCAGATTTGAATTCATCTTGTCATCAAAGTAGCCCTAGACAACTTATGGTTTTACCATCTATTATATTAAACTTTTTTTTTTTTTAGATAGATCTACGCTAAGGGCTGAAGGCCAGTGCAGCTTCATCTGTATGAGAGGCGAGTGCCCTAAGGTAGCTCGAGCCTCTGTATTTGTGGTTGTATATTAAACTACGTTTACTTTATGGCATTTGTTAGTAACCGGTCAGAATTCGTTGATCTATTTGGAAGCTAAGGGGGTATTCCTGTACTAATTTCAAAGTTATACAGAAAAATAGTTCTCATTAATCTTGGCCTATGCCAGGGACAGTCAAAATGTTTCCCGGCCCTGACGATAGAGTCAGAGTAGCCCAAATAAAACCAAGTAAGAAACTCTGTACTTATCATACAAAAAGTTATATTCTTTACCAATTTAACTCTGAGGGTAGCACACTAAATCTGAAAGTTTCAATATGTCTACGGATGTCTTTAAACATCCACATAACCAGAGGTAAAAAAGTGGCGTTTGCTTGCACTTTTTTACTGTAAAAAAAAACGTTAAACAAAATTAATCTTTGAACGATTCCCAAAATGTGTTACCTAAAAGAAGTAAGTAGATGTAAGTATCCCTATCTAAGAACTGGGCCAAGGTAAGAAATTATTTTCATTGATACCCGAGACGGAGATAGGACACTCCGCATGCCGTCTCTTTCGCGCCCACTCATTTTTAATGCACTCTCCCTGAAGTTTTCCTTTTATACCCTCTTTAAGACGTGCCGACGTTGCACACGTTTTAATTTTCTTTTTAACGATTTTCCCTTTCTATGAACTAGTTCGGGAGGACACTGGGAAAGTATTTGAACTTGAAAAGTTACAAATAGAAAAAGAGGTTTCCTAAAATACGAAATTTCATTTCCAAATTTAAATGTTCGAATTTACATTTGTTTTAGTCTCTTAGCGTTTCAAAACAGAGTATAAAAATCTCAATTTCAATATAGAAATACTTTAATAAATACCTACCGCCTATAAAGAACTACATAAAAGTAAATATAATAATTATTTTCATATTAATGAACGTAATTTCCTTTTCTTCTCAAATTACCAACTAAAAATCATCTACGTACTGCCGGTACTTTTAACTTAAATAAAGAACACAACGACATTTCAAATTTAAAATTCGAACATCGAACGTTCCATTTCTTTCAGGACATTAGCCACATCAAGTACAGCCAATAAAGTGCTATTTAAATAAACTAATCAATTGTAACAATTTTTGAATATCGAACATAATCCTTTGAGTGGTGCTCCCGACTAAAAGGGATGCATTGTGTATTGATAATTTATTATCACTGCGTGTTTGAACTACTTTAGGGTCGATTTCAAAGACAGAATGTATCTGTCGCGTGAAATTATATTGTATCTGTGCTGGTAGATTTTTTAACTGACAAGCCGATTGTAAAACATAAACAAGAGGACAAAAAGACGACATTCTTGTTTTCTGGCCAATATCAGGCGAAAAGTAAGACAAAGTTGAAGTTAGAAAAAGTTAGATAAGATAATTGTTGAGAAAAACGTTTTTAAGGCACTATTATATTTTATTATAACACTTTGCCTACTAAGTAAACATATACAACAATTTTTATTGTTAAGATGTTTTGTTACTAAAATTCCGCAGTTCTGTTATTTTTATTTCTGGTTTCGTAGGGAAATAGTGGATTCAGCCATGATTATATTTGGTATTATTGTAATTATTTCATACATTATTGAAGGGACAACAAGCATAAAGTAATAAATAGTTGAGATCTACTTCTAGCAATAGAAACGGCAGAGCAGGGTTTATCAACCTTTTTGAAGTCGTGCCTCCTTAACGACTTGCAAAAATGTTTATGCCTCCCTTAATAAAATATAATTACCTAATTAAACAACAACATTATAGTTTTAATTACATTTATTATATGTAGGTAATGAATACCTCTATAGACATTTACTTGGCACTAAACAATTCACTCTAGCTCTGGTTTAATCTGTTTTATGAGTCTAGTAATTTATTATTCCTTTCCATCATAATTATCAAATGCTTCGCGCCTACCCCCACCCTCGCCTTCGACTGGTTAAGAAACCCTGCCGTAAAGCAAGGCAAGCAAGTAAAATGAGCAAATATTACGAAGGCAACACAACATAGCCATACATATGCCAAATATCCATAAAACGACGCCAAGTTTTAAGTAAAGAACCGGCAATAAATAAAATATATTCGCACGGCGATGCGCAACTTGTGCTACTTCAGAAACCACTCCAAGAAGCCGAACTTTTACCAACAATATGTTTATCTGTTCACGAATATGTGCTCCTGGTGTCCGGACTGAGTCAGGAGCGCTAGCGGTTTTATAAGCGCAAGCTTACGGTAGCCATATTTGCAGATAGTTAATGCAGTTAACGTTAACCTGTCCAAGAAGCAGAACTTTTACCAACAATATGTTTATCTGTTCACGAATATGTGCTCCTGGTGTCCGGACTAAGTTAGAAGTGCTAGCGGTTTTATAAGCGTGTCTCTAATGGTAGGCATCTCGCAGAGATTAGTACCTATTAACAATACATTCGTAAACGTGAAATAAAAAACGCTGGCGGCTTTACAGGCGTTTAGCATTTGTAGAGTATACTCAACTAGTTGGACTATAATATTTGTAGAGAAATAATGCACTTATAGTTAACCACTCTAAAGAGCCTGACTTAACAACATTAATATGTTTATCTGTTCACGAATATGTGTTGTTAACGCGCGGACTAAGTTAGAAGAGCAAGCGGTTTTATAGGTGTGTCTTATAAGGTAGCCATATTTGTAGAGAGTTAATGCTTACGGTTAACCACTCTAAGGAGCCGAACTTTTACCAACAACATGTTTATGTGTTCACGAATATGTGCTCCTGATGTACGGAATAAGTTATAGGCGCTAGCGGTTTTTTAAGCCTTTTGCTACGGTAGCCATATTTGTAGAGTGTTATACAGTAACAGTTAACAACTCCAAGAAGCCAAACTTAAAAGTTTGGCTAACTGTAACCAACAATATGTTTATCTGCTGACGAATATTATGTGCTCCTCATTTGCGGATTACGTTAAAAGCACTAGCGGTTTTGCAACTATTTCGCTTACTGACCACGTAAGCGAAATAGTTGCAAAACCGCTTTTTGTGTAAATAATACTTAACGACTTAATACTACTTTTCCTAATAATAAAGTATTTTTATTTGTTCACGAATATATGCTTATGATGTGCGGACAATGTTTTAATCACTAATAGTAAGTGTTTTGCTTATGCCAGCCATCTTACTTACCTTTATTAACAATGTATTTATCTATTTACGAGTATGTGCTTGTAATGTACGGATTAAGTTAGGAGCGTTCAGTTTCGTGAACTTTTCGCTTAGGCGGTCATTTCTATGTAGAGAATACTCAACGACTTTGCTACTAATCCGTACTGTAGATAATTGTAACTACTTTTATCAATAATTATGTATTTTTATTTGTTCACAAATGCTTGCGATGTGCGGACACAAGTTACACGATCTAGCAACTTTAGGAAGTTTAGCTTATAGCAGTTATCTTTGTAGAGAACACTCGACTATTTTTACCAACCATATATTTATCTGTTTCCGAATATATGCTTGCGATGTGCTGATACAAGTCATAAGCGCTAGCGGTATTAAGTACAAACGTGTCACATATAGGGCGTATCTTTGTGTAGAATATTACTTTTATTACGACTATGTTTGCTCAATACTATAAAAGACTTGAAAATGAATTAAATTGAAAATTCTACACTACAATATTAATATTAAAAAGTTTTTTTTCATAATTAAAAAGAATAAAATATTAAATTTGGATACAAATCTCGGATTGTTCTCTCCTGATGGT
Organism: Calycopis cecrops; assembly: GCA_001625245.1. Lineage (NCBI taxonomy): Eukaryota > Metazoa > Arthropoda > Insecta > Lepidoptera > Lycaenidae > Calycopis > Calycopis cecrops. The sequence continues at coordinate 351,160 of LUGF01041125.1, read as the reverse complement.
TATACCCGCTTATGTCTAAAGCCCTTTAGCTGAAGGTTTACCCTCTTCTGTTCTACATATTTAGAGTTAAATACACAGACAAACATACATACTTTATACTCCTCTCTACTCCACTCTCAAACAAGTTGTGCCTGCGATATTCTTCGGCAACATCGTGAAGTATTTCACTAACATTATCTTTTCGACCAGTTTTATGTAATATTGTAATAAAATGTTTGATTTTATTTCGTATTCTGAGAATTTTATGTTCTCAGGGTTTAGTTTGAAAGTGATGCTGAATTAAGGCGTTGGTTACGGCGTTGAATTAGCAGCTATAAGCCCGCTGAGTTTGTTTCGCCGGTTCTTCTCAGAGCAGGACTAGGGTTGAACGTGTGGTAGATGCAATTATTGTCGTTCAAAAAGCGATTTTTATAATTCTATTTTGAATAAAAACATTGGCGTTTCTATTTTTGATACTTTTTTATGGTATAAAGTTTCTATGCTGTTCAGTATACAGTTTTCTGTGAAAACAAACATACATCCTAACTTTCGTATTTATATATATTAGTACGATAGTGGTAAAAATTAATTTTATTTTTATTCTTTACAAAAATATTTCTCGCTTTCATTTTACTTTCCAAAATATTAGTTTTAAAGACACTAGTTATGTTGGGTAGGCAGAGAAAATATCAAGATCACACTTGTCTTGCTCACATCCATAACTCATACAAACATGTCGATTGCAAAGTCTCTTGGCTGCTTCGTCAGTTTCTCGCTAAAATGTAAAGGAAACATTAGTTTCGATCCACCAACCCCTTACTTTCGCGTGGCGTTTGACAAAACAACCCCCTGAGCAAGCGAGTAGCGCGATCTATCACAAGATAAAAACCATGGAGACGATGTCTTATAATGCTAGACTGGTGGCCTATGGAGGATCTATATAGCCTATATGCGGATGTCTATGGGCGTCGGTAGTCATGAAAATGGCTCCGATAATTCGTTTGTCCACTTATAAAAAAGTCTGAGATCAAAGACGGAAGAGGACAATCTCTGTCTTACTTTTTCGTTTTTAAAAAACATTTTACGTCTAATGATCGCAGCACACTTATCAACTCGGAAAGGGATCGTAACCGTATCACCTCGAGCCGGTCAGTGTTCTTTGTATGAAACTTCATACTGCAACGCACACTAATGGGAAACGTAACGTAATCGTATCGTTTTTGCTTTTCTAGGCGAGGCGTTTACGTTCCCTTTCCGAGTTGATAAGTGTGCTGCTACCATAAAAGGGTTGAAAGTTAGGCGCTGCTAGTTCTTTTATTTAGTATTTCCTACTATGATGTCTTCTTTTTACAGAGACTTAGTCAAAATAGGCAAATTTATTTTCAACAAATCATTTATATATCTAAAGTTTATAATGTAGGAAATTAACATATTCGTGGAAATTTAACATAGCCAGATAGTAAACAATACAATATATTATGTTATTAAATAGACACTAAATCAATATCTTTAGTCAATTATAGTACAGAGTACCTAATCCAAATCTATTTTTTATCAATCATTTTTTTTATATGAGAGGGTGTTCTTCGGTCACACCGGCCTAATTCACCTGTAATAAAGCACTAACAAAATAAAGTAATAAATAAAAATAAATAAAGTAATGTTGTAGCAGCTCTATATATTTCCCTGCCTATAGTAACGGATGACACATGTGCGGTGAGGTATTGATTCCGAGCTTCTTGTTTCTTTTTGAGATAGTGCGCCTTACACGAAACATGCTTCTAAGTTGCCAATACTTACATAAGTATTGGCAACTTATCTGGCACTTAAGCTTGTTTGCTTAAATAAATACTCATCTTTTCTTAACCAGCTCCTGGTCTATATTTTTAAGT
>LUGF01041125.1:326417-348463 GCA_001625245.1 Calycopis cecrops | reverse complement strand
ATTTTATGCGCCAAACTATCCTGCCGTCCCCCTCGCACCCGCCGTGGAGTGTTGCCAACGGAATATATCTCCCCGGCTACGGGCAGAATGTGGCGTTTCCGTTTTTATTTGAATACAGAATGGCGTGATAATGATGGCGGCGTCTTCAAAGGCCAATCTTAACTATAACGTTCAAATTCTTAACTACGCGGTTAAGCTTTATAACTTTTTCATACCAATTATAAGAATATGCCATCTTTACGAGGTATTCCTGATAGGTGATGCGCAATTTATATTACACCATTAGAACACTACGTGATGGTATCACCGTGGTTATACCATACATGGTAGCCATAAAACCAGCTGCTCAGCCGGGCAATTATGGGCAAATGTTTGAGCTAATAATACGCTTTCCTTGAACTTGTTACGCCGCTTAATTTCGGCTTTAATTGAGGAAGATTCACCTCCTTCCTTAATTTATTCTTATCAGATGGATGGTTTTGGCTATGTTGGGAATGATCTGATGGTCTTCGACATCTAATGAAGATGATTCTACTGCATTGTCGATTCAACGATTCAAAAGTTTTTTGTACAATCAGGGTACGTTCTCGCTTTTTGCATGACTCGTACGGTTAGAGTTCAGTAAGTCTTTTAGGCTTTTGAGAAATAGCAAATTCTATATATAGAAATATTAGCTGCACCCCGCGATTTCACCTGCGTAAATTTCGATTCCGTGGAAAATAGAAAATCATCCCATGGTATCCCATAGGAACATTTTTTCGGAATAGGATAGATTTCCTATATTATGCTAATACAAGTTACTCTCTATGTGTGTGCCAAATCTCATGAAAATCGGTTCAGCAGTTTTTTAGTGAAGATACAAACATTCGCATTTATAATATTAGTAGGATAAATAAAAAAAATAAATAGTCTCTGCCTACGTATAAGCATATTGCCTACATGTAAGGCAGTTATCGAGTTAAAATCGATTCAAGACTTAACGGACGAATCTGGAAGACTATTCGGTTATTTTAGCCAAAGGCTAAAAAATACCCTACAATTTAATAGAACAGTTGAAATTTTCACAGATTTTGGTGATATAACAACAAATACTCAAAAATAGAAATATAATAATTTTGTGACTAAAAATAATTCGGACTTATAGTTGTAGTTCATAAATTAAGTGCAGGCGTCAGCAAATCTAAGTTTCTTAACTTTTAGTACTACTTCCCGCTAGTGCGGAACCCGCGTTGCGACCCCGACTCGCGCTTGACCGGTTTTAGCTATCCACAGATTATATTCAATCTCCGTCATACGGAAGCGAAGTAAAAACGTGTGGACCCTTTATGATGCAAATTCGTCCCAATTACATGCGTGCACGGCCCGTGCATCTGCTCTCTGATTTGACTAACAATAAGAACCTCATTATAATCGGTACAGCATTCCACAGTCAGGAAAACATAGAATGAAGCTGAAAAAATGAAGGTTGATTTTAGCAACGAAATCTAAAATTATTTTCTTAGTGTACCTATGTCTTAGTCAAACAATTTAATTAATTATAATTAATAATAATAATAATTAATAATAATTAATTAATAATAATTATAATTTAATTTTAATTTGCATGCACATTTTACATGAATTTTGAAACTATTGTACTATTATTCCGGTAAAGTACTCAATACATACTTTACCATTTTGAAGATAATTCGGTAATTTGCAAAAGGTAAGTTTTTTTATAGTGAAAGGGGGGCAAACGAGCAGTAGTAGCCCTTTTTTTGTCTTCCGACGCCCATAGACATCCGCATAAGGTAGTCACTATAGTGTAATTAGGAACGAGAAAATCCTTAGAAAAAGCTATTTCTCCCGTAAACCGCAAAAATACGTAAAATGAAAACATGAGTACTCTGAGGAAAAAAAAAGCATGTTTTGTCATAATGGAACATTGCTAAGTAACTTTTACTTTATAGAAAACTAGAAGCGCCACGCGGTTTCACCCGCACATCCCGCGTACTATAACTAGGAGTATAGTATCGTAGTATCCTGGTATATTATAGCCTTCCTGGTTAAACGGACTATCACTATATATTTTTTTTATTCGAGTTCCAGAGATTAGTGCGTTCAACCAAACAAACAAACTGTCATTTATAATATTACTATACCTAGATTTAATGACAGTTTTGTTACTTTTAGTTGTAGGATAAAAGTTGTTTTATTTTGGCTTATCTTTCGTTACTAATATTGAAAACTCGATCCACATTCAATAACTTGAACCTAAAATTATAAATTACAAAAAAACCCCTGTTTGAAGTGTTTAGCTATAACAGAACTTAGAAGTTAGAAGTACCACCGCATCGTTATAATCTGTGTGCAGATGTTTATTGGTGTCTTAGCTATTTTCTTAATTATTATCGATGCCCATAGGCCCATAAAATTTGCCCTCTTATACTAAAAAAATGTGATCAAGAGTTACTTCCTCTAATATAATCTATAATGAAACTAAATCATCTTGCTCAAAAAATAATTTTCACGGTATCTAAGAACGTTGCTGTAAGGTACTATGTAGTACTGAAGGTTCGGATATGCCCTCATAAAGTGCACCTGATAAGGCTGCGCGGGTATTTCCGCCGATAGCGGGGTGACTGATCATCCCTTACGAAGATTACCGGGGTTGAGGCGATATTGAGCCTTATCGCGACGGAACAGAGTGCATTTCAGACGACTTTCTTGTTGATAAAAGGGATAAACATTTCTTGCTACACGCTTTCAATGTTTTAGCAAATATGTGTATCGGAGATATATTAGAGCTTATAAGAGGTGATTTCTACAGCCTACATGCTAAGTCATCAAGTAAAACACTAGTGTCTAGACTGTCTATAAGAACCTAGATATCTGAGCTGATTTTAGTGATTCGTCGGCAAGTACTCTATCTAGTGTTTTACTTGACGATCTACAAGGTTGTAAAGTGGAATCATCGCTATTCGCAACACAATATGGATATTTTTATTTTTTTAATTCCGTCAAAATAAATAGTTTTTCTTATTAGCTCTGTTGCCACGATACAATAAATTTTAGCTTGATACTGGTCCGTTTAAATAATTATCAGCTTCTTACACAGCCCAGTTTAAGATATCAAAAAAATAACAAATAGGGTGTATACAAAATAGTATTAAAGCATATTCTATACAAATATCAGCAAGTAGTAATATGATTTCAATGAAATTGTCAACTATTTCAGGTAAATATTTGGGTAACTGTTTGCTTTTGAAAGGTTTAGTGCCCTTAGAGTTGTCCAGATTCCTAAGTTTTGATGTACATTAAACTGCTAGAATTTATAATGTAGTCCTTTCTTAATACAAGACCCGATTGAGTATTGCCTAAAATCCCGGTCGCAAAACGCTACCCAGGCATTATAATGCGATAGCAATTATGATTCCTAGGTCTCGATTTATTTAGCAAAAAACGGTTCTTGAAATCATTTTAATGAATTTGTCCATTAACATGAAGCTGTGACTTTTTATTTAAAAGTAAAGTTTTAGGAAGAGCAAAAGTAAAAGTTTATATTCTTTCAAGATTAATTCATATTTTTTTACACAATTCAGACAATCTCGATATTGTGAAAAATATTTAAACATAAAACTGCTAAACATAGGTATAATATATAAACATATAAAACTGCTAAACATAACTAAACATAGGTATTTTATCACAATTATGTCTAAACGAACTTCTCTTGGCAATCAAGTAATGAAGTCTATGTTCAGCAATACATAAGGAAATGCTGATGATGATGATGATGATTGTGAAACTAGCAAAAGTAAAAAAAAATGTGTAGAGCTTGGTATAACAAATCTAATAGATATTCAGATATAAAACAATAAGAAAATCGTTAATAAGTAGAAAAGTTAGTAGTGTACATAAAATATAAGTCACAAGCAAATACCTATGAAATTTTCGCAAGAAAGCTCTCATACACATTTAATAATCGCATTCTTAAGACTAAATATCAAGATAGACGATATTAAATATGTATTTAAAAGTATTCCTAAACGTTACCTAAGTAGCGTTATTAAGTTGACTACAGTAAAAAACTCGAGACATTCCAATAATCCTTTACTTAAGTAGGTACCCGTCCCATGTCATCACAAGATTAAATTCTTCAACAATATAACTAGTACGTAGAAAATATTTCACATACGAACCGCTTTTTTAATATCGTATGTTGTGGCAGCCTTTTTTATACAGAATATAAAATATACAATTTCAGCATAGCGCCAGTGACATTGTGTGCCATCCATCTTTTCGGGTTTAGCTTTGCGTCCCACTCTAACTTATTATTTCGTTTCGCTCTAGCGGATTTGTAGTTCCCCCCTGTGGGGGCGTATGGAGTCGTTTGGAGCAGTCAACTCTTTGCGCATTTTTCATTCGAAATACGGAGGATATGAAGAAATGTATCGCGTACTCTGGCGTGTTATGATTTTTCTTCCTCTATTTTGAATATTACTATTGGATATGCACTGTATTCAGACTTATGCTTTACATTTATCATCGAAACAGACGGCGTCTCGAATTACGTTATGCTTTGGGATCCTGTTAAAATACTACATTAGCAAGTATCAAGATTTATAATCAATTATTTAGAGTGCTAGATTCAAATTGCAGAAAGAACACATTGTCGACATTCGACAAAGCCGAAAAGTTGGCAACACAACACATGTCAAAAGATTAAAACAGCAGTGAGCTGGAAACACAAAGATTCGCTGTTCGAATTTTAAACTCCAAACTTTTAAACTTACTGCAAGGCGCAGACTTTACTTTTAAAGTCTTCTGTCGAGGCCGCCGTGGAAGGGTTATATAAAATATTAAGATGAATACCAGATAGTATTGTATTTGCTTTGGAGTAGTTACTTAACGTTTCAGAATTATTTATTGGTCCATGATAAATAACAAAGTGTAATTATATATTCTTTCACAGCTTTCTAAAAACAAATTTTCTTCCAGGCTCGTCTTAAGCATTTTTATTCCTTGTTGCAAAATAGTGCATTATGTTAACTTGTAATTTATTGGCAGATGTTTTAGACTATTTAATTATATCTTTTAATTTTAACTAAAAATCTAGATCAGATTACTTTTAAGACAATCATCAAAATCATTTCTTTAATGACATTAACTTCCTATTTAATCTACCATCCCTAATAGGGACCGTACACGAAATATAAAGGCAACAGTTTCGCCACTCTAGTGATCATTTTAGGAATCAAATGCTAGCAAACACTAAGCAAAAGACAATGACATGTTGACATTTGTCATATCATACATACAAACGAAAGTTTTCTAGCATTCGGTTCACATTTCAGCCACTAGTTCGAGTCGCAGTCTAGAAGCTTATTCGCTATACCAACGAGAACCTAATCCTGTAACCAAAGGTCTGTAGAAATGTCTAGATGTGTAGTTACTCTTCAGACCTATTTAGTGTAACACGAGGCGTCACGGCCGTCAATTTTATTCCACTCATATTAAATCAACGGGTGCGTCGCGTACATTCTTAATGTAACATTTTATGTGCTTCTCTTCCATTTTATGTTGGGCCTTGACACTTTTTCCTATAATATATTGAAATTATTTTCGACACCAATGTCGTAGACTAATAATTTCTTATTTACAACTGTATCTGTCTATGCTTTGTGCATTTGTAAGTATAGTGTATGTATTAAAACTAACGTCAATATCTTTAAAAATAGCATCGTCATCATTATTAGTGTTATTATGGTATAAAGAATTAGGACTTGTAGTGTAACTTGCATCGTTTCTATGAATTTCCACAATTTCTTAGCTTCACATGTCTCAAGTGTTGTAAAAATTTTTAGAGTAAGTTTTTGCAAGATTAGCATCAAAATAGTTTTACTATTTTGATGCTAATCCGGTAGTAGGTACTGTTGTGAAAAAAATTGATCAACATGATTGAATCAGTGAAATTAGCATTACTAAAAATAAAATATACCAAACATAAATAAAACTAAACAAAGAAAAAAATTATGATTCTTTATTAGCTATTTCAATTTTGCGCAAGATTTCTTACGTTCTTAGAAAATACCTGTAATCAGACAAGATAATCAGGATCAAAGATATTTCGCAAGCTTTACCTTTCCCTGTTGACTCTTCATAAAACGGCAAAATTTATCAATAATACTAACAATTGTCATTTATTCAAGTCACAATCCGGTTATATTTGCTAAAGAGCTGGTCGAAGCCGCTGCGAGAGGTTTAAAAATTCTCCACGATTCCTCAACGAATTCTGGTCACGTGACGCGCACGTGACACCGCCATCTCGTGTCGACTACTTGTACTATTATACATCTAACTCGGTTAGAGCCTGAAACGTACATGTAAACGTGCCTTGGTGGAGCAAGCATTTGATTTCAGTTCGAAAAGCACGTGTGAAAATACATGTACCCTCTTTTATTATATATTTGAATTATTTGCGCAGAATATTTGAGTATTAGCCATAATCAAGCTATGGGCGGGTTTTGTGTGCCTACCCGCATTTTTACATTGTTTTTTTTTTCATTTTGAACAGCCAGTAGTGTCGTTTATTTTGCTTTTCTAGGCATTTGCGTTTTCTTTTAATATCATAATGACTATCAGATTAAGTCTACCATTGTTTTCATTGGGCAATCAAACGAATTAGTAATCAGAATTATATACGACTATTATGTTTAAATTATTAGCTATATTATTACAGATTACATAATAAGTAATCAAGTTCTAAAATTTTTGGACTTCGCTTCCACTTCAAATACCTAGGTATATCACATATTTTATAGAAATATTTCAAGTTTTATTTTTTTTTTCAATTGCCTTTTTCAAGAACGTTCCTAATGAGTAAATTGGGTTTAGTGGTAATCGTTTTGATGATGCAGTTTTTTTTTCAGACATTTATAACAAACAATGATACTCACACATAAATTTTAACTTCCTATTTATGAGTTTAAGTTCGCTTATTAGCTTATTTATTATAGTTTATTCTAATTCTTCACAGGATGAAAGTTTTAACAAATTATTTCAAATTTATTGGTTAAGTTCCGCCTAAAAATTCGGAATGTATTCTCTCTTTACCATCGTCATCTTGAGTTAGTCTTCGTTTAATCTTATCCGATACATATTACAGTTGCGTTATTTGTTTTTCTTGATATTTATTATTGTGATTATATCGGTCCAAAATTTTTAAATAACTCGATAGTAACACATTTATTTATTTTAATTGAACACTGTCATACCATTATCCATCGATATATGAATTTCCTACTTTTCTGATGTAGGTGACGATCACCTCACACGTCAGTAACCATGGACGTTATAAAGCTATATAGTAGGTTTATATATTTCAATTGGCCGTCTTCCTACGTAATACGTGTAAATTTCGCTAAGTGATTTAATTAAAAACTTGCAACGAAAATTACCATTCTACACTCAAATCGCAGCAACTTCTTCAACATATAGTTGAATTGTTGCCAAATAGGTAGTTGCCGGATATTGTAACATTCATGATCACGATATTTATTTAACAAAAAAATATAAATCATATAAAACCTCATTTATATTCAGTGGAATAAAAGATAATAAATATTTTATTCTTTATGAAAAAAATTCAAATTTCACCGCGCGGGGCACAAACATACGATCTTGTCATGTAAATACGGTTTAACCAGATACAAAGACAGCCAGAATGGGTAATGTGGGTAGAGAAAACACCGAATTTCCATGCGGTTCGGATGCCAATCTACATGACTGGCGGATGGCGGACCAGCTTATACCCAATAACCTGGGATGAGGAATATCTTATCTTCAATTGTGCGCTTTATTTTTTTTGCGTTGGTTTACATTACATCCCCATGTTGGGAGCACTGTTTTGGGTCGAGTGACAGAGTTGTTATTTTATTAGTGACTAACTTTTTCCCGCGCCTACGCTCGCGTCTGTATTTTTTTTTTGTAAAAAACATCCCATGTCCTTTCTAATACCTATAGTATGAATGTGTACAAAGTTCATGATGATCGGTTGAGTAGTTTTGGAGTGAAAGCGTAACAAACAAATTTACATTCACAGTTATAATTAGTAGGATTAGGAAAGACATTTAGACAGATGAGCCAATTTTTTTATTTACAGGACACTGGCCGGTTTTTCACAAACTTAATATTCAAGTAAGCGTGTATTTTACTAGAATTACGTACATAAAGTTATTCTCACCTGGAAATATTTACTGCGCACCCTTTTAAGATTATAAAAATATGTTTTCAATAAAGTAATAGTAGTTTATGCAACTGTCGTATAATGAAGGGTATTAAAACTCGAGTGTACCCGTGTGTACCCGTGTTATATGCAGTTGCATACACTACTTTATCTTCACTAATGCAATTTCCTACGTCACAGCGAGCGCCGCCATTAAAATCTAACCAATGAGAACGCAGCTGCAGCGCGCGCAGGGCCAATCAGGAGCGAGCGCGCGCTGTTAAGGATTTTGACATAAGGCTCTCTCATCACTCACTCTGTCTCTCTCGCTCTCACACAGTGTTATAATGAGATTTTACGATACCGCTTTGGATATTATAACATCATGCCAAATTGCTTAAATTGAGTTTTTTGTTGTCTGAGCTTTAACAGTAGTTATTATAAGTCAAGTATTGAAAACATAAGTAGAATGTTACAACATTAGTGTAGATAAAACAATATTATGATATAAACTAATAAAGCTTTTAATTAAAAAGTGTTACTAACACATTACGTATATACCTACTTGAAGTAAATAAGTTGATTTGAATGTTACAGAAATAATAAGATCGATATTTCGATTAAATGGATAAACAATAAAATATTAATTACTAGTTTATAATGCAATTACTACATAAAACAGTTTTAATTATAATTAACGCTATAAAAAGATAATAACGATTTGTTCTAATAGACACGCAAATAAATATCAATTATAATATGATAATTATTTCAACTTTATAAAAACGACGAGTAATATCGAAGCTTACTGTAATAACAAAAGTAAAAATGAATAGAATAATATATTATACAAACAAAATCGCGAACAATATATCCTGATAAAATAAAATTCTTCAAATTCATACATTATCTTCACATACTCAAATGAAAATAATGAAATATGAACTACCGAGACACGAGGGGTTCGGGCCTCTAAGAAAAAGGGATACCATACATCAACAAAGAAAATAACGATTCTGCCTCAGACAAATGATTGACAGCGAGTGAAAAAAGAAAAAGAAATGATTCCTTATTCAAATTTTGGCGGCGTTCGATTTTTTCCTTTGTCGCTTCGACCTTCCATTTTGTTTTCATCTGTAATTTGTCGGTTTGCTTTTTATGGTTGGTTTGAATATTTTATATAACTTCTGCCCGCAGCTCGCCTGTGTAGATTTCGGACTTCAAAAATTGAGGTTCGCAATTCTACCGAATGAAAGATTTACAGTTCCTCCCCCTAATTCATGCTAAATTTTGGGTTTAGCCCGGATATACATACAGACAAACGGACAAAAATTCTAAAAACTATATATAAAAATATAAATACTGATTAGTGGGCAGGAATTGGGAAAGGTTAGCCGAAGATCGAGGCCAGTGGCGTGATACGGGAGAGGCCGCCGTCCAACAGTGGACTGCAATAGGCTGATGATGATGATGATGATGAAATTCTGCTTCTAGCAGTTACACTAAAACCTTTTATGTATTAAATGAAACTTGTATTTTATGTAACTTCAAAGAAATGAAGTACGTTAAATCAATTTACTGTTCAGAGAATTGGAAAGTGCGACATAATATTTCCAAGATCTATTTGATAGCTATTATCAACGTTATCATGATTTACGGGGGATCATGAACTAAAATTTCGATAAATACCATAAATTCATAAAGTTTAGTCACATTAAATATGATGTTAAGTATGTAAATATCGAATGAAAAGGTTGTATTGAACCGCCATCCGCTACTTACCGCACGAAGCGCGACAGCACAGCTACCAGATAGTACCGTCGCGTCGTGCTTCGGGTACATGCATGCATACAGAGTGGCACTACCTCTTGCTAAATTTAGTAATATATAACTGCGCCCTGCTGTTTCACTCGCGTAAATTTCGATCCCGTTGATTTCTTATTGAAACTTTTTTCGGGATAAAAATGATCCTATGTGTTAATCCAAGTTACCCTCTATGAGTGTGCCAAATTTCATACAAATCAGATCAGTAGTTTTTGCGTGAAGGAGTTACAAACAAACAAACATACAAACTTTCGCATTTATAATATTAATAGGATATCAATTAAGAGCCTATTATAATTTCAATTACCTAGACGATACTTAACTCGTATACAGGAACGTTTCATATTGATTACTTAATACTAGAAATAGAAATTTGTAGGAACTAGAATGGCCTAATAGGTTTGCTGGGACTTTATTACCTAAAACCAGCCCTAAGACTTAGAGCTAGGCATTAAAGTAAGCTGTTTTATGAGTTAATAAACACTAAATGCAGCAATAAATAATTATCAGTTTATCTTTTCGCAATAATTAATTTGCGCAAAATAAAAAAAATTGTAGAGTTCTGAATTCAAAACCATGTGTGAAGTTCCAAATTCAAAATCAGCTGATCGCGAAGTGGGTCGCATTAAATTGTGACCCCGTTAACCCGCTAATTTGCCACCCCACATAATTTGCGCTTACCGTAAAACTGATTACGCAGTAGACGAGCCCGTCCCTCTCGCACGGCCCTCTCTGTCCCTCCCATTCATGGAACGTTTAATTATACGCAACGGGATGGGTTTATGCAGTGAAAGTGGAAAGTTTGATAGGACTTTCCCCGCCCCTGAAAATAGTTTTCGACATTTCGACATCGAGAGTGTTCCAATTGTCGACATTGTTTCTGTACTGAACCTTTCGCATTCCAATGAAAGCTAAAAATCTGCATTTTAAGTCATTGAAAAATTTTAAATTTGAAAACTACACAGATGATTTATGAGATGGCTTTACAATTATTCAGACGTCTTTAAGTTGTATTTTAATACTATTAAATACTTCAGTAGACTTTAAAAACATCATCATATTTCTTATCTTACCTGGAATATTTTTCTGAGACTCAAGGGCCGCAAAGGTTTCACAGATTGCTGTTAAAATTTTCATCATGACGATCATGATCATCTATTAGAATAGTAGAAACAGGAACTAGCAGTTTCTCAAGTCTCGGCTGGAAGTAATTATTATAAAGCCTGTAATCTATATGTTGGTAGTTGAGGGTTAAATATCTACTAGCAAGTTGTCAATATAATAGTAACCTGTAATACTGGCGATGAGACTACCGAAAAGTAATGCATATGTCAAATTTACCCCATGTCGGAAGAAACAAATAACACTCAAATAACAACATAAATATCATGTGACATAGCGAAAAATATGAAGTGTCTCATCGCATAAAACCATCGCTATAACATTGGGTACTTTCTTAAATGCGGGAGAGGCGCCCGAAGCGAACTTCCAAACTCATTTATTCCCGGGTCCTTGTCTCCCGTAGCTTAATTTTAAATGTGGGACGCGTTGATGTAGGTCAGGATCTATTAAGACGATTGTAATGAATGGGGTGTGCAAATTTATACAGCTGTTTTATTATGAATGGCGGCTGCGTGGTTCATTTTCTTCGCTACGACGTTTTTAAGTGTAAGATAATTTTGTGACAGCCTTTTAGAGTATGTAATATACATAAAGTTGGATTAATACTTTTGTGGGTAGATTAGAAGACATTTGAATATTATGGGACATGATAATAAGGGAAATCATCTATGTAATGTAACAGTGGGTACTGAATATGATGCATATCAGTTTTGGCCAAACCAGGCTGGGGATGAGATTGCTGTTAGTTTTGTGCGGCTTGTAGAAGATCCGATTGCCCAATGTTGAGTGTAAAAAAAAAAGTAAAAAATTACTTGTTAAAATTATTTTGATAGTTTTGTCTATATAAAATGAAAGAATATATATTTTTATGCACTATATAATAAACAAGAAAAAGACGCAATAGACTCAAATACATAAGAGAAGGTGATTAAAAATTTGATTCCTCGTCTTCCTTGTTTAGCAGATATGTATATTATTAGCTCCCAAACCATAAACTTTACTCGGTGCCACGATAACGAAAGCACGTAGGTATAATGATATTCCACATATATTGACAAACGACTATTGACTGTTGGATACGATCATGCCGGAGGGCTGAGACAAATATACTTGATAATATAGAACATATTTTACATTCTAATGCAACCATAAACATAATGCTTTAGCCGCTACATTAAAAAACATGGCCCATAATTTCCAAGTTTATCTATAAACAATGGCGTGTACATTTATCGTTGCCTGCAGACATAAAGCCAGCTAAATTATACGGCACAGCAATAATCGGCAATATCATGACCAACATCGGTACTGATCAGCCAATAAAAGCAATATTTATATTACAATAACCGCGCCACAGCAAATTGCTACCAGAAACGGGTCCGCTTATTTCCAATTTACGGTCCAATGTACCGAGAGTTTGGATTTTATTGATCACTGAAACGTTGAACGTTGAAGGGTTATTTAGTATTTCAACAGTTAATGAGTGTATATGACTAATATAAATACTGTTACTATATTTTACATCACTATTATTAAGTTAATAATATTAGTCGACCGGCTTTCAGACCTCGTGAATAATAAATATTGTATTTTTAGAAATATATGCTTGTAATTTGTACATATTTGTTTTTATACATTTGGTTATCCCTTACTTGTTTATGTAATTAAATAACAAACTGATATACTCGTCTATTGTGATTGTATTTGAGAAATCGCGACCGCCATTACGTTTTCACTGGCATGGCCAAATTGTAAGACTACATCGTTTTAGTGTAGCAATCTTTAGGCTTACCAATGTTTAATTTTCCAATGCAGCTGTACGAATTAAATGTTAAATGTCGTATTTATAATCAATAACGTCTATTATTCATTAAGATATAATATGTTATTGTGATCAATAAATACCTTCTTTCATAATATTTCCCCACCAGTAAGTGACCTTATTAACCCAGGTCGAGCCGAAATTATTCAGTAATACATGTCAGAGTAAAAGATACATACGTATGATACACGTGCTCGGTAAATCCTTTACAGTAAAACGAGATGGGACAGGGAGGCATACCCCCTGTAGGAGCCTCCCCCTCACCTATAGAATGTCTCGGGCCCTCTCGCAGAGGGAAGGGTTACCTTGGGAGCCGAATAGAAAATAGTACATAATAAAAATTCAAAATATACCCCATTCTTCGGAGGCACCAATTTCCCGGAATACCCCAAGGGTACGTATTTCGTTTGAGTTATTTTTTTGATGTTCAACCTTTAGTGATCACGTAGCATTGTGGCGTACGTGTGCGGGGTACGATGTCACTAACGAACCAAAAGCCCTAACAAGGTACTAGTTTGTTCAAATACCAGTTGTTGTGATAATAGGCAACATAAAAGATACCTATTCTAATAAGGTTAAAAGAGAAGGTAAAAGAGATTATGTATGTCATCATCAGTCTTTCAGTACGAAATCATCATCGTGTTTTATCATTCAACTGCGGAATTAGAAGTTCTAAACTCATCAAATTTTGTAAGAGATAGTACCATAGTGGCGTATTGGACCGGTCCACTCATTATACTAGCAAGAGACGTTGCTGTTGCGTTTTATCGGACGCTCTTCTTAATTCTAATCACATTAACTCCGGCCAATTACATCATTCCTGAAAGTTGCCGGCTTTTATTGAACAGTGAGAAGTTTTTTCATCATTGTCAAGAGTATTTATGTATATATATTTATGTATATACGTTTATTTAAATGACTTTTCATACGATTAAGAGATAACTGGTATGATAAATAAAGGAACTAATTGGGTATAGATAATTTAGATTTCATTATTATCAACTTTTTTCTTCTAAGTACTGCTGAAAGCGTTTTTCTTGAGTACAGTTTTTATTGTGTATAACTTTTCTAACATAACAATGACTTTAATTATGGACTCATTTTTCTGTCCATTGTCGCATATCATTATCAGTCTTTATCATGACCCTGCATATGCCTCTTTTGATTAAGGGCAAGACGACCTTGCTAATGACTTGCTAATGGCGTATATGCGATCTACCCGAAAGTACGAGTATCATATTTGCACTTGATGAATGGTTGGTCAACTGATTATAGGTCTAAATATTGATGATTATTAATAATGACAGTTGTAGTAAAAAGATTTTTCTTAATGCTTTAGGTAGCTACTACTCAGATGTGTTGCTCCTTTCTCCCTTACCCCAAATGCGCCACCGGCCACTCACAAACCGCACAAAACCCGACAGCATAGCTGTCACTTTACTGCGGTATCACATGAGTAAACATTATCGGTAGTGCCATCCTAATTCCTAACTACTCTGCATTTTATCATGACATTACCACTTACTAAAGTCTTACCTAATATGGTGTATTTACTAAATTTATTTAGATATAAATAGGACTGAATAGAGGTTGATGACGATAAAAGAACATAACCAGAGGAAGTTTAGAATCAGTAAATTTGATTCCTTAAATTACTTGACGATAAAGACTTTTTTGATCGCAACTTTTTAAAAGATAGCCAATTAATGTTAATTTGTCCTTGTCATATTTCATTTAGACTGCGGACCAATTGGAAGCATGGCTGCAATGTTAAATAATGCAATACTAAACATGAGTGCTTTGATGATGATAAACGTGGAAAATGGAAAATAACATATGAAAAGCAAATTCACAATCTTATAACGCACGGAATAAGGAAATTGTGGTTTGATCTAACATCCTCCAGGTACTCGGGGAAATTCCATTTTCAGAAACGAAAAATCCATTGAATACAATATATCACGGTCTAAGCCCGTTAGGAATAGACTGAGACAGATATATGCGTTATTGGATGTGTTAGACAAAGACGGAATCGAATGTCCCAGCGAAATGGAACGAAAGAAGATTGAATAGAAGTCACACTAATGTTGCACGGGTTACCTTTACGCACACCACCGCATACCACTCACACATGCATACACTTTACTTTGTTAAGGGGAGTGTACACTTTAAAAGTTTCTTGATATCTTTAGTTGTATAATTGGCTACAAATGGCTACTGGATATTTATAGCTGGTCTTCATCTGGTGGGTAGATCTGGACCCAGGTCTGGCATAGGCAAGTGGCAGGATACAGGTCGGTATGGAATTCCTTGAAAGGGAGATTTTAAGCTGTAGACTGATAGGGTCTAAGGATTATGAAAGACAGCTGCGCCCCGCGGTTTTAACCGCTTAAATTGTAATCCCATGGAAACTAGAAAATCACCCCATTGCATCCCATAGAAACATTTTTTCGGGATAAAAATCTATGTGTTAATCCGAGTTACCCTCTATGTGTGTGCCAAATTTCATGAAAATCAGTTCAGCAGTTTTTGCGTGAGTAACAAACAAACAAACATACAAACTTTTGCATTTATAACATTAATAGGATTGGAAATCTTAGTATCTCGTAGTAGTGTAGTGTCATGTTGCTTTTCTCACGAATTGACCTATAACCATGATCAGGGAGGATCGCCACCTCTTTCTCATATGTTATGCAAAGTAAAGCTTCGCTGTCGCGTATCGTACAGTTTGTAAGTGTTAGTGATGCATTTGAGTACACATTGGCAACTTCTGTCAAATAATAAATAAATTATACGCATAGGGGCCAACGATTTTGAAATGCAATATGCATTTAAATATTTGCCATAAGCGAAGACTTCAGCGTCAGATTTCGGCTACAGTGCAACTTACAATGACACCAAAACTCTTGATGAAAATCACCTCGAAGTTTTTTCATCCCATAGGGAACAAGCTTCTAGACTGCCACGCCAACTAGCGGCTAAAATGTGAACCCAATGCTAGCAAATATGACTTATGTCAACATGTCATTGTCATTGTGTTTTGTTACTTAGTTCCTAAAATCATCAGTAGGGCGCGTTACATTCGGCGAAAGTGCTGCCTCTATGTTTCGTGCGCGGTCCCTATGAGAGGCATCAATTAAGTTTTAAGCAAAATCTTAAATATTGAACAACTGACTTTTAGTGAATTAATACAAAACCTCAGCCGTATGCATTTTTTTGCAACGCAAATCTTTATTAGTCTCAGATAGCCAATCAATTCGTCTTAATCTTGATTAAGATATTATAAATCCTGCACGCAAACTACCAAAGTTTTCCTTTTTTACACTAACATTTGGAATTTTCAAGTATCCAAAATGTAGTTTTGTGGTATTTGTTCAATTTCAATCAAAATAGTGTCGATTTATTCCTTCGTATTTGCTCTTGTTACCTTTTCGAACACGATAAAATACCAACCGTCGACTGAACCAAAAAATTATACGCCACCTTTACTGATTATAATAAACTCATTACACACCCATGGAGCCAGAAGAATAAAATGAAGTAGGAATATTAATTATGTGATCCAAGAGTTTATATATAAGATTTTTTTTATAGCATAACACTACCCACGCTCATAGATACCCGCATAGAGATTACATAGATGCGTTGCCCTCTTTCCTCCTCCGCACGAAACGCGACAACAGTTGTCACTTTACGCAGGTTTCGTGTAAGTGAGAGGTACCTCCCCGGTCGCGCCGGCCCAATTCGGCTACACGCATGCATCCAGCGAGGCACTACCTCTTACTAAAAGGTTTCTTAGTCGTAGATAATTCAACGCAAACTAAAATGACAACTAAGAATTTGTGGCAACCCTTAACACATTTCAATGTGTACGTCTAAATTCCTATCACAGTACATATAAAAATTCAGATCAGCCGTAAGAAATCACGCACACACGCAAACGGAAAGGCTTAGATCACCCACACATGCACGCGCCAATCTTATTCCATTGTATGTGTGCTTGTGTGTTTTCCCGATTGCCTCAACCCACACATCTGTCATTTGCTCACATTTATGAAATATGTGAATATTGTATGTGATAAAAGGGGTTTTGACAAAGTTTATAAGTTACGACAAATGTGTTTCTTTTTGTGCTGTTGTATTTGCTTCGAGTTGTTTATAATTCTGAGGTTAATGAACTTATTATGGTCAAACATCATCAATTGTGTCAAGCTTCAAATTAATGAAAACCCTTTGAAAGGGTCTTTAAAATCAATCAGAGAAATGATAATAATGAGTTAAGTCAAAAGTGGCATGCTTGCATGCAGTCGAATTGGGCCGGCACGACCGGGGAGGTACCTCTCGCTAACTCGAGACTGGCGTAAAGTGACAGCTGTGATATCGCGCTTCGAGCTGTGTGTAAGTAGCCGGTGGCCCATGGAGGTGGGAGGAGAAGGGAGGGCAGCGCATCTGTATAGCCTCTATGTGGATGTTTGTGGGCGTCGGTAGTCATGAATATGGCTCCGGCTGCTCGTTTGCCCTTCTATATCATAAAAAAAAAAAACTGGTGGCCCATGAAGCTGGAGGTAAAAGGACAGCAACACATCTGCATCCCTCCCATAGCATGCATCCCGGGATGCATCCATGCATGCGTATGACAACGAAGAAAAGTCTACCTACCCTCTTCACCCAAAAGTTTCTAAGTTTGCATTGAGGCTGCATGAGCTTTTTATACCATATTTATTTTAAAAGCTCAGAGAAGTCAATGAACCCTGCTTTTGTGCTGAGTGCATAAACATTATATTAAATTGAGGATAATTCTCATTATAAATGATTTAAATGCGACTCCTTCCATTTTCGGCTGGAGATAAATACAATTATCATGTTAAGAAGCTTATGAATTAAATCATTTCTGACTACGAAAATATTTTATATCCTTTTTCATCACAATAATATTATCTCTATAAAATAGTTAGACTACAATAGTTATTCGATAATAATTACAAAACGTGTGTGCAACTGAAGTAAAACTTAATTATTAATTTAATACACAAATTAATTACCGTATTACAATGACATAACATTTCATATGATATTTATTCTTTAGGTACAAAAAAGTTTTACTTAAATATCGAATTTGAATTTCGAATTTTAATGACAACTTCCATTAGCCTCGCCCGATGTGTGATTTTCGTAACGCTCTCGCCTGATTACTACCCAAGTCAAACACGCGTATAGACGTTTTGCTTCAAAAAATCCACACTGATAATCGATTTTTATTATAACATACCTTCCGCCCGCGACTACGTCCGCGCGGATGTCGGTCTTCGCGTGGATAGATTTATTTTTTTTCTACGTATTTTTCCAGGATAAAAAGTATTCCATTTTATGCCCAGGATAATAAGGTATAATTATACCAAGTTTTCACGTGATGCCTGAACATACAGACAGACAGACAAAAAATTTTTTAATCGCATATTTGGGTTTGGTATCGATCCAGCAACACCCCCTGCTATTTATTTTTTCAATATTTTCCAAGTACAGAATTGACCCTTCTACAGATTTATTATATGTATAGATTATAGTATTTAACTACAATAAACCTATGAAAAAAAAATAAAACCCAAATATTGTCCTCAGTCAGTTGTTTTCGAACGTCAATCAGAAAGTTTCACAACGAAATGAAAACAAAAGCGTGTTGAAAACAAAAACAGATTCACTTTTAGCGCCGGCGCCCCAGGCAGGCGGGGACAGATAAAATACAGAACTAATTTCGTTTTCACACACTTTACGATCTAACTTTCCGAGCGTTTTGCATTTCGCTATTGACAGATGTAGCTTTTGAATTTGGAATTGTGTTTTTTTTTTAATTTTCTTAACACGCTCGGCAAAAGTGTTAGTTTTAAGGTTTTGATTTGGTACTTTTATTACAACTTGCATATAATTTAGCAGATTCTGTAAGAGGTAGTGTCATAGGTACGGTACACGTATTTTATTTTATTTATCAATTTTAGGAAAACTTACGTCTAAAAATTTTAACATGTATACATCTGTACTAGCATATAAGGACAATTACAAGTTTTCACTGTTAAGTAGTTAACGATATAATATAATGATAAATATGGTAAACAATAACTCATCCAAAAAAGCTATCAGCTAACAGTTTTTTAAGCCTATTACCACCATTACTATTAAATAGGTCAATGTCGTAGATATAAGCTGCTTCATTAAATGATCGAGATGTTCTCAACAAATATGTATTATTTCTGTACTTACACTTAACTCTTGGCACAAATAACAATAACCGTTTTCTTAAGTACTTAGTTGGTACGCACAAATATATTTCGCTTAGTAGTTCAGAACAATCAATGGAACCGTTCGCTATTTTAATTAAAAATATAAGATCTGCGATTCTTCTACGATCATAAAGTGGAAGCATATGGAATTTCTTGATTGGAAATTGTAATTTGGAAGATTTATCTTACATTTATATTGTAGGAAACGCAAAAATATGCATGCAATTGGGCCGGCACGGTCGGGAGGTACCTGTTGATAACTCTACACTGGCATAAAAAGACAGCTGTGCTGTAGCGTTTCTTGCGGTATGTACGAGGGCGGTGGCCCTTGAGGGAGGAGAAGGAAGGCAAACGCATCTGTTTAGCCTCTATGCGGATGTCTATGGGCGTCGGTAGTCATGAAAAAAGATTTTTATAAAAAGACCTTTATAAAAATAAAAAAAAAGATATTCAAGTAGGTACTACGTTTCAATCTCATCTAAAGCCGTCAAAACTTTACGAATCAATTTACGGATGGGGTTTTATCTTCCATCTTGGGTTTTGTGGAATAAACATCCCCTGGATCTAGATCTCGTCTGGACGGGATATCCGCTGGAGCCTAAACGCCGGGGCTTGCGGAGGTTTGATATCTGCGGGGTTAGACAATGGATATTTATAGTCATAGATAGAAGTTCAAAAATAATTGTCTCTCGGTTTCATAAGGGATTGAAAGGGTAAAGTTTTGAGATATTTTTGTCTGACAAATATAAAGGATAAATAAGACTAATAATAATAAATATTATTTTCTTATTTACAAAATGCATTGTAATTAACATAAAAGTAATTAAAAAAAAAAACATTGTAATTCTAGCCTTATAATTATAACTTAATTATCTATATAAGATTGAAATGATGAAAAATATAAAATAGACAGAGGTACTATACATATTTTATAAGTCATGATTGAAAAAATGAAGTACTAGTCTTATTTTTGCATAATTTAGTCTTAATATGTATGTTTTTTTTTCACATATTATTAGTTAATATTCCAAAAGATTTATTGGAAACATTCAACTATTTATAATAAATCCTCGTAACATTTGTCAAGTCAACTCATTCTCATTATAAGATTATTTTCAATGTTTCGAAAACTGCAACACTCACAAGAAATGTCTTCGACGACCAATATATTCTAAATGTTAATCAGCTAATAGTTTCATATCGAATCTCCCCCTTCTTAAACTGAATCTGGTATCAATTTCTTAACAGGACACACTATTTGTTATTTTTGTTTGTCGATACATTTTCAAAAATATTTTATAGCGCTTTCAGATTTCTGCTCATAATTTTTTATAGTATATGCAAAGGAGTTGTCGGAGCCAGTTTTATGACTACCGACGCCCACAGACATCCGCGTAGCAATTAGGGTCAATTCACACCAAAAGCGCGGCGAAGCGCAGCGAAGCGGAGCGCATTTTCAGTGTCATATAAATTTATACTTTATTTTCATTACTGTAATACTTATTATCGAATTCTCACGACTTCCGTGCGGATTCCAGCGAATTCTCGCGCAGTCGCGGGAATCCGCGCGACTCGTTCGAGTTTCCCATGCGATAATAAGTATTATAGTAATTATTTTAAAGTTGAAATTCATATGACACATAAACTGCGCTTCGTTTCGCTGCGCTTCCCCGCGCTTTTGGTGTGAATTGACCCTTATACAGTTGCGTTGTCCTCCTTCCTCCTCCTACCTTCATGGCCCACCGGCTATTTACACATCGCACCAAACTCGACAGCGCAACTATCACTTTACGCCAGATTGTGAAAGCGAGAGGTGCCTCCCTTGCCACCTCGTTTATAATTTACTAGCTGTGCCCCGCGGTTTCACCCGCGTTAATTTCTAAGAAATCCATATAAACTTCAACACCCTATTTCACCCCCTTAGGGGTTGAATTTCTAAAAATCCTTTCTTAGCGGATGCCTACGTCGTAACATCTACCTGGATGCCAAATTTTAGCTTGATCCGTCCAGTGGTTTGGGCTGTGCGTTGATAGCTGGCTAAGTCACGTTTGAGTTTTATATATATAGATTAAACGTACCCGAAGATTTATAATCATTCAGTTGTTCCTATTAACGCAAAATGTACTTACATATTGTATCATCTTTCAGCCCTCGAGGTGTTATATTTGGTGTTGGATTTTATTGTTTATTACTAGGTCCCAACCCAAAGGAAACACTCAGCCCTTTTCGCTTCGACATAAGATTCGCGTAAAGTTAAGAAATAATATATTTAATAATTTATAATATAGTAATAACTTGCACATAAAACAAAAGCAATTTAGCAAGAGATCGTGCCACACTGCATGCATGCATGCAGCTGAATTGGGCCGGCACGACCGGGGAGGTACCTCTCGCTTACACGAGACCGGCGTAAAGTGACACCTGTGCTGTCGCATTTCGTGCGGTGGTAGGAACAGAAAGGAGATCGGTGCATCTGTATAGCCACTATGCGGATGTCTATCGGCGTCGATAGTGACTCCGACTGCTCGTTTGCCCCCTATACGATAAAAAAACTTTCTAACGTCGTTGCATAGATACACATCAGCTCCAGCACTAATTAACCGTTAAGAACAGATGCCAGTTGCGCCGGGGCCGCAATAAAATATTTCTAAATGTCAGACAATTGTTCCTAGGCGATGGACAGGAGGCCCTTAGTGCCTGACACATTACAGCCACATGTAAATGCGGAGGTGGCGGCAGGTGGGCTAAACGTGTTGGATGTTTGTGTGTCATCTCGTGTGTGACAGTGTCTGCAATT
>LUGF01041125.1:252496-275690 GCA_001625245.1 Calycopis cecrops | reverse complement strand
TGATTCAGAGGGACGGGTGGAGGACTCCTGCTCTTAGTCTGCCTTCTCGACCTAAGCTTACCTGGTATAGGTAGCCCTGTCCGGCACAGCCTTGGAGATCACAGAGACGCTACAGCCCCACACCACGACAAGGTGGCAGCATATTAAGGGAGGAAAGATGGAGTATGTAGATAACATTTTTCACAATATATTAATTTGCTCACCCTACATACTTAAACATTTCTAAGTAATTTGTTGAACAATTTGTATTGGGCAATCGCCTACTGCTTAATAAAGTCGGGCTGACGGAGACACAATCAACATATAACTCGCGGTAGCCCTGCTCTAACGACCGGTTGAGCAACACAATACCACTTCACATAATAGCATTTCATATTTCGCATTCCAGACGTTCAATTGTTTCGTAAACATTTTTGGACCCTAAAAATAGTTTAAGGTATGAAATATATACGTGTGCGAAAACTTTAGCTACTTACTTTAGAAAGCTTTACGCGTGTTAGTTCTTTTTATAGCAGAATCATTCAATTTCAGTTACCTGACATATATCGCGTATACTTCGTATGTCAGATAAACGAGCAGTCTAGTCTCGGGATGATCACAGACATCCGCAATACCAAGGGTCTCGCAGATACGTTGCAGGCCTTTGAGAGACGATTAAGATTCTCACTTGAAGACTTCTAGGTCCATCAGTTCATCCAGGAAATACTGCAACTGATTCAGTCAGTGGATTTAGAATCGAGATGAAGCCACGTAGAGCATTTCCGGTGATGTCATCCGTATAGTACTGGTTTGAATATAATATCATTGATGTGCAGAAGAAATAAAGTAGGACACAATACATAGCCTTGTGGAACGCCAGTGCTGACGGGCTTGAGATCCGAGCATGCATCGACCACTGCCTTAATTATGGTTCGTCCATCTTTTAAAAAGTCGCATAATTTCTGAATCCGTACACAGGAAGTGGAAATGAAACGACCCGACCCGATCAAAGGCTTTCACCATGTCCATACTGACCGCCAAGGGTGAGTCAAGTAGCATAAAAGGTCAGAAATCGAGCGACCCTAACGTACTCGCGATCCCTAAGCAGCTCCTTCTCTACATATCGCAGTAATTGGTCGTTTCCATAATCTTTGAAAACAAAGGGTTTACGGGGTCGGTAGTTTGACAGGTTCAAGCTGTAGGCTTTTTTTGGGATTGGGTGCACCAAAGCTATTTTATAGCATAGTTGATAGAATGTATTGTCACTTCTTGATGGAAATTCATATTATAATCTTATTAAATAATATACTTTTTTATACAATTTGAAATTTCCACTTTTATTAAACTCAATTACATATTAACACAACCGGTTTAGAAGATTGATTCAGGTATATGGTAATTTACATGAGGGTAGTGCATTTAAAAATGTCCAATATATACTTTTTTATAGTTCCTAGGAACAATGCCAACTATGCCAAAATATTAGGAACGGAAAAGACGCAGCAGCAGCAAAGAAGAAGTCAGGTGTCAACTCAGGAGCACATCTCTGGGATGCACTTCCATCGAGCCACTCGACTTATTGATATCCAGGGATAGAAGTGCTTTAAGCACAGAGCACTGCCGGATCTTCGTGACTGGCTTAGGCGGATCACTACGATATTGTAGACGGGTGAGTTCCCTGGTCGTGAAGAGTCGAGTTGAGATTCTAAACCTGAGTTGGGTCTTACCGTCGGTATCGGTTCCTTAGAACAGAATGAAAAGTTCCATTCTCTGAAGCACCATCCATCGTCAGGATCGTTCGAGAAGGAAATTAGGTCTCGTGAATCACGATCTCCGCTGAATGAATCAATAGACGTTTCGATGTGTTCGATGAGTCGATCCATTGCATCATTCCCTCTACGGGATCTATGTAGACAGGCTTAGAAGAGAGGATGATCGTTGCTATACACTCACAGCCAGAGGACGGAGAGATCCTAGATCCCTATCTTCAAGATGTCCACGGGGAAAGCAGATATTCTCCTAACGTGCGCCTAACAGTCCATCCCGTGGCATGATTTAATACGAAAAATGTAAAAAAAATACGGTTAAACTTATGTAATTAAATAAACATCATAGTTATCAGACGTAAACCTTAAAAGAAAATAAATTTGTCTCATCCTGCAGTTCGTAATATGTAGAGCATGTAGAGTCGTATCTTTTCAATTATGCCTTGTGTACTTTTATATTTATCAATCCTAGCTGCGTCCCACGGTTTCATCCGCGTGAATTTCGATCCCGTGGAAAATCATCCCACGGCATCCCACAGGAGCATTTTTTCGGGATAAAAACTATCCTAATTCCTTTGTGTTAATCCGAGTCCAAGTTATGTGGAAGCCAAATTTCATGAAAATCTGTTCAGCAGTTTTTGCGTGAAGGAGTAACAAACAAACAAACATATAAACTTTCGCATTTATAATATTAATAAGATATATATTAATAAGAAGAGAAGAACATTCATCATATTCATAATATAATTGTATTTATCTGTATTCCTTACTTTCGTAATTGAAATATCAGAATTAAATATTTTTATGAATGTCATTTATGTACTATATATTATAGTATATATTGATAAAATATAGTATCAGTTGGTGACGTGACAGTACATGCTAACGGTTGCGGGATCGGATCCTGCACAGGTCATGGCTGTTTGTATTTTATAAGGAAATTACAAATCTATAAATTAAATATTAAATATAGTGGCTCTTATTTAGTTCTTACAGTTGGTGTTATTAGTCCTGGAAGACTCATATATATTAGTATTATACTTAAAGTATTATTTACTTTTTTATAATAGGTTATGAAAATTGTATAATTTATTGTAAAGTTTTATATTTTAAAACCATTACCTATGTATGAAGCAATAAAATGGACTAAAAATGTATCATCTGTTTTAAATTGACGATTTCAAAAGGAAATATTCAAATTTCGTTGTGTCGGTGTTTTTTTATGTCTTTTTAATTTATATAGAAATATAAAAGATATATTTGAATTTCAAAATTACTAATTCCGTTGTTTTTATGTCTTTTCAAATTGATGACTTTAAAACAAAAATTCAAATTTCGAATCTAATTCCGATGGCGTTTCGATCCTGCGTAAGTCTCTCTACGGGGGCCAAAGCGCCCCCTGCCGGGAAAGACGGCACACACCGAATAACATGTAAATTAACCCACCACCTACCATTACATTAAATACATATTATTGTTGTAGCGGACTTTTTGTTTGTACATTACAACCTCATGTAGAGAGTACATGTCATTATCCGTATTTTTTAATCGAAAAAATACTCGACTTCTATAAAACGAGTTCTTTATGTCGGTAAATCGATAAATAAGGTAAAGCGAATGGTGATAATTATTCCTTCTTGGCTTATTATTGCTCTTTTTAATACAATTAATGTTAATAAATGCATACGTTATAACTTATAACTTAAAACAGAAATAGTTACAGACAATTGCATAATATCCGTGGCGCTACTGTCGCATGGCGCTGGCGTCGCGTGGCAAACGCCGGAACTAAAACTTAGAAATCAACCCCTTTCACCAGTGCTGCCGCGGCGAAAAAAGTAAACACAAGAGCACCCCTTTCACTATCCGCAGTTCGGCTACTCGCCGTCAGATGGCGGTTTCGCGTTCTGTCCCGAAGCATTCGTGATACTTGTCCGTGTGTGCGTGATAGAGTGAGAGCGCAGTAGAAAAATAAAAAAGGAGTAAAATAGACAGCAATACGACTATACAAAGGCGTGGTTACGTGCACGCAAACGATTTTTTTATCGCAAAAATGGCCGTAACTTTACGCAGTTTGCATTGTGCCGTAATAGCGTAACTACGACTTAGCACTTGACGGATACGACCTAGAGTTGATAGTGATAAGGTCGAAAATAGCAATATATGCAATTTCACTTAGGTATAGCAAATTTGCGACTTGAAAAAAATTGGCGTCACAAGCGTCGCGGCGTCTTTAGAGCGAGACGCCATTATGTATCTACGACTACACTAGAAGCGAGCGTCCGATGACCGTTAGACCGAGGACGATAGTCGGCGAATATGAACGATAGAAAGAGATGTCGCGAAAAAATGCAAGAAAAAATGCGGATTTTCACGAAGGTGCGCGTCGCAATAGAAATTACGGAAACATGGGCGCGGTTTAAAAAATGACAGGGGCGCTTGCGCCCTAACTGAAGTGGCGATTCGAAAGTAAAGGGGGAAAGAGACGCTGTTAGTGAGCGTTAAACGGGCTACAGTGCATCGGCTGGCGAGCGGCCACTGACGCACCAACAAAAACAATAACCGCTAATTATTGCCTCTAATGAGCGAATACCGTGTGTGCACGCGAAAAGAATTGCCAGCACAGTGATGGCGGCTGTTCGAAATTCAAACGAGATTCCAAATTCAAAACAGTGTTGTGTTCGGAAACGTGTACTTAATATTTCACAGAAGATGTGAGGCGATACCAAGGTAAATATGAGGTTTACGTACTAAAAGACCTGTTTTGACGTTTTGTACTCCTAAAACGGTTGTTCGTGGGCCGCCGACTGTTGTTTGTTCGATATTTCTCGCGGGCAACGACTGTGTAGTAACCAATTTTTCCCGCTCAAACGCTTGTCAAGAAAAAAATAAAAGTAGAGTTGAATGTAGCTTTCGATTATTATCTAAAATAAAGAACTCAATTTTGAATAATTATAAAATAAAAACCATTTGAATAACGGTAATATACTTAGTAAAAATACTGCTAAAACAAAAATTAACTATTGCCTATAACATAATGAGTATAGAAAATATATTTCGCATATCAACTGCATTTACATAATTTTTACGACAATTATAAATTATGGTAACATTGAAAAAAAGTCATGATAGCACTATCACCTATACGTAATTTCCTTATCTCTACTATCTTACAATGTAACAATACCAAAATATTTACATTAAGATTACCATATATATTATTACATAATGTAGACAGACAAAACGTCTGGAGTAAATGCTCCTGTAACCTTTAAAAACTATTTTTTGCTTAAATATTGAAATGAGATAATATTGGTACAAAAATTGTCAATCAAATATTTTTATGTTTGATTGACAATTTTTGTACAAATACTGTGAAACAATAGAAATATTGTATTTTGAAAATAATATGTAAATTGTTAGTGGAGAGATTGGACCTATCTATCTAATCTACGGAAACGTTAATCGAAATGTAGAGTTCCCGAGAAGAGTATTTTGTTCCATTTAAAATAGACCCTATAAAATATTCAACTAACTCCTACATCGTTATTTTTGCATTGTATACAACGTGTTTCTTATTAAAACGATAACGGATAGTTAATATTTCTAAGAACGTAATTTTATCTTATCCACCATTTGTAATAATCTGATTGATTTCTATAGTTTCTAGGTAAAAAAAATTATAAAATCTATGATATTACTACCAAGAATAAGATTAAAATACGGGGCGTATCTTATTTTGTTATACAAAAAAGGGATTTTTTTTAACATAACGTAGAATAAAAGTTTCAATAAATATAACTTGTCGAAATTATATAATAAGTACCTATTATTATTTGTATACCTCTATCGAAACAAAATTATGAATATGTGAATTTTTATATCGACTCTACATTTTAGTTTTTAGCCATTTGATAAAATTATTTTATATTTACACAGATAACTTTTTGTCGTTTATGCTCAAAAATGTAATCTCAAAAATAGGGACGTTGAAAATATCATCAAAATGTATAATTTATTTTAAAAATAAACTCGTATTTCTACAGACATTTAATTGTATATCTTATCGTTTCTTTAAATACGTTAACCTGTTTAAATAAATCATAACTTTCCGCAACACCTGTGTACACTATTTAATAATAAAATACATTCGATCATAAATTAAGATTTAATATAAATAAACCGATTTATATTCAATAGTATAGTTTATAATAGTGATCTATATGACTTCCAGTTGGTGGACACGAATAACGAATTAAATATGGAATTTATAAAATATAAGAAAAGTATTTATATATCCACTGTATTTATTAGAATATTTGTGATTTATGAAATATAAAAAATGATTCGTAAATTTTGATGCGAAAGTGAGAAGCTTGGAAGCTGCGGCTCTTTTTGCATAGGTTTATCTAATTTAATGAAAAATTAATTAACTTTTACGCACTAAGTTGTAAATTTGTTCCAAACCATAGAAAAAAATAGACAGAAATGAAAGAGCCCGACCATGATAAATCAATTTGAACTAAAATATATTTATGATAACGTTTCTAGATAGGTCGTTACTTACATTGAAAGAATCCCAACAATTTACCAAAACACGTATGGTGAGACAAAGATTGAGGTAAATAGTAGGTACCTATTACAATATTATTCTCTATCCTACCACTATTTGAGGAATAATTTATTAAAAAATAAAAGCTTTTAAAATATGATCACTCACGAACGTAGAGTTCGTTTCGTTTTAGATTCTAGTCATAATTCAACAAAATACATATGAATTCTCTAAAATAATTATAGCTTACTGCAGATACAACTTACAGATACTTTATCACATAAACAGCTATAAGTTTCCATGATCAAAATCAATAACAAAAAAGGTACTTAATTTAAAGAATTGTAAAATATATACTTACGCACCTAAATCTAGGCTGGTAAAAATTTTCTTAAAAATCTTGTAGAGTAGAGTACACGTGCCTATAGTCAAGTAAAAGTTTATTTGAACTTTGAATGTTTAAAGTAACGTCCTAGCTTTGCACTTAAACAAGTTAAATCATGATAATTATTAAAGTTAGATTTAATTCGTTCTCTAAGATGGAACTTATCAATTTATAAATGTGAGAAGTGTATTGCTTAAAGTTAAAATATTTCGTAACATTATACGTTCAACATAATTTTCTTCTAAAAAATAAACATCGAGTACCTACATGGTGTCAGAAATACGACAGGAACCACGAGAACTTACATTTTGTATTCCAAACGAGCAAACCAGCGAGCACGGATAGTCTAAAAACACTCGTAAAAAAGCTAAAACTCTTACTGAATCGTAATTCTCTTACGAGTTTATTTGCATTTAAAATATTTGGGAAACGTAGTTCTGATGAATTCGTGGCGTATTTAAATATTTAAGAGGCCGATGTGGGCGGAGCGTAACCTGTATCCAACGTGGCATTCGTACCGTTTTACGCGGTAAATTGTAAAATAACAACCCAACACTCGCAGTATGGCATATCATTCCAAATTTAAAATGTCTATCTGCTAACACCGCCATTTGCATTAAATTGTTCCTTTTACAAAATGAGACTCTACATTTTTTTATTATTTTGGATTTATTGGCAAAATTGATTCGTTTCAAGTGTAATGTCGTGTAACTGATTGACACCAATGCCACTGATATTGTTTAATTAAGTATCATAATGCTCAGTGGCGTGTAAAGTAGCCATAGTTTCATAATCTTTATATTCAACGCCGCGTTTAGAGTATCATATTCGGTGCTAAGATACGAGTGTCCTTATTAAAATTTCAAGACACGGCACTTCTCTACGCGTACTTACAAAGTCTGAACCGCACTAGCGGAGCGTTCAACACACATGTTTTTTTACGCGGCCAAACTACAGATTGTGTTTGTGTCCCTTGCTAGCGCACGGGGAATGATTCGCTCTCGCTCTATGCGTGTTGGTCGCGCTTCGCTCGTCATATCCCTCGTTATACCTAACGCATAGAAGCTAGATTGGCGCGTCGTGTATTCAAAATAGGAACGTTAGTTGAGGGTTGTGTGTGTGTGCGTGAGGTAGCGACCCTCCCCCTCCTCCCCCGCGCCTCGACGCTAACTGAGCGAGTGGCGCGCGTTTACACAATCCGTTGGCTTGGCGCGAGCGATGCTCGCTCCGTGTAGCCAGCGCCTTCGCGTGAGGACAATCGACGCGCGAACACGTATCATCACTTGTTTTTTTATAAGCCAAGGCTTAGCGGCACTGAAACTAATAAGAAACATTGAGGGATCATAAAATACAACATTGTGAAGACGAGTTTGTGAAATAGTATTTAGAGATAGAGGCGTTTGAAAATCGATTTTCAGATTTTGCTGAAATAAAATTACCACTTAGCAAGAATACCATAAAATAAAATGAAACCTAAACATACTTTAAAATTATTTGAAAAAAAAAACCGTGACAAGTAAGTGAGGACAAGTGCAACAGTGTTAGAAATTCATGAAAAATGTGGCGCTGTTAATAGTGCCAAGAAAAAAGATAACGTTTTTTAAAATGCAATACAACACTCTCATCACTTTTTGGTAAGTGTTTTTTTTTATTTTATACCATATTGTGTGTAATTAAAAAAAACTTTTTAAAAAATATTTTACAAAATAGCGAGCATCAAAGCACTCGGCAACGGCACCAATATCTCTAATAACAACACCGACATTTTTTATCATGTCGCTACGATAAAGCCCTTATCGAACGCAAATACTGAATAGGTATTATGCGCTGCAAATTACGTAATTTTTGGTAATATGTTATAGGAATAAACTCGTTATAGCTAAAAATACTGTAGTTAAAAAACCGTAGTCATAGCGTAAATAATGTTAGGTGATATGACGTGTAAAGAATAATAAATAGTTTTAGACAATATTTTTTCCGGAAAATCGCATTTTTTAAACATGTATTAATATGCATACAGTCACGTGTTAAAAATAATTTTAATTTCTGTTTCACAAAGTTTATTGAATGCTATTCAAGTAAATACGGAAAATACTAAATTGACTCAAAATTTATATCCTGTGAACAATATTTTTTATGTCTTCTTAGCCATTTTAGAATCTTTTTTTTTAATATCTAGGATTCTAATTGTAGAGTTCGTTCTCAATGAACTATATAAAATACGACAGCATTTATTATGACACTAAATAAAATATCTTGTGAATATAATTTACCACTTTTTAGAGTTAAAAATACTTTATTGTATTAGAAAGTTTTTTATTACTATTTAGAGTCGTAAGTCCTGTAGAGTTAAGAATTTTCATTTCGTTTTTTCGATCCTTACAAATTAATTCAAATGACTTGACAATGACAATGAATACTTCCACATGTTAAAAGCTGTTATATTTGAGTAGGTAAATATAATCATTTATTTTTACATTTTGTTGCTTTTGCAAAATATTGTCTAGATCTATTTTAGAAGCTATATCTGAAATACATAGGTACGTTATAAATTTCCATACACGATTTTGAAAAATAATCTAAAAGTACTATTTGTTTTCTTTTCTTAAAGTTAAAAAGTTTATTTTTACATTATTGAGTTATTATTTGGTAATAAATGAATAGAATAACACTATTATTATTAAGTAGTAAAATAAAAAGATTAATTGCACATTAATTACAATGGCCTAAGACTATTTTTTATGTATTAATCATTTTCAACTGTAAAGTCCGAAATAAATTTGTAAATTATTGTCCTTACGAGATATACGAAATTAAAAAAAAAACTATTGTTTCGGTTAATAGAAAATTAAATATAGTTTAGTATCTATCACTAGTGCCAGCTCGTGACCACGCCTTATGTAAAACATCTGAAACGTCTTGGTTGTAAAATACTTGAATAAATAAAACGTAAAAATAGTTTTGTTGATTCAACGTGGAAAAAAAGATAACACTGTCAAAATCGCTACACTAAAATTAATAATTAAAATATAATATTTTCAAGAAATGCAAATAACATAATTATATTTTGCATGCAGCACCATAAAATAAATTCCTGCATAAATTCGTATGGAAACTGTCGTAAAATAGAAATAAATTATTTTTATCTGATAGAAGGATAAAACAAAGTGTAAAATAAAATAATAAGATAAAAGCAATATTAACTCACGAGATTTATATTAAAATGACGACTTTAACTAAATAGCTTGCAAAGTTAACATTTTATTATCATTTTACTCAAAAAGGTATAAATATTTCGAATACCTTTTAGGCTCCATAAATGGTACCTAAATTAAAATAAAATTTTAGTCCGTGGAATTTTTATGAGTTCTAGTATTTTTATAATACCCAATTATAACTATAAAAATATCCTCTATCTAGTTACAATATATGGTAATAATTCAAAACTCAATGAATGTAACAAGCTAAAAAATATAACAAGCTAAAATTAAAATAAGTACATACTTTTTTTTGAATAAGCGTATTAGATATCTACTTATTCTACCTACTTTATTTCATCATGTTTTTTTAATCTATCTTCATAGCAACAACTTTAGAATTATAGTCATTTCTTATAAGATTTATGTCTCTAATCATGGAGACGACAAAATATGTTATATAATCTCTAACCTGTATAAAGTTATAATTAATGCCTGCATCAATATTCATAAAAAATATAATTATAAGCGATTAGTTATAAGATACGCCCGCTAGGTTGCCACGGAGATATAAATCTGAGTGTCGTTATTATTATTATTAATTATATACTGCCTGCAGCAACACTGCGGGTCGTTAATCTAAGCGGCCGAGGTTCGATTCCCGGTCACTAATTATTATTTATGTGCGCCTTTTATTGTCAGCCCGAGGCTGTTAGAAGTACCTATTATAAGGTTTCTCGGATTCGTTTTAATGTAGTCGGATATTAGAGTGTTGTTTTGGTAGTTTTTTTTTTATTTTAAGCTTCGAAACCGAAATTCTCTGTTGTTAACAATTCGTTTTCTCGACCAATTCAGAAAACGTTGAATCTTCAAGAGTGCTTATGTTTTACTTTAATTTTAATAATAAATAAATAGAATATAGAAAAATATGTTTACTTGTGAGACTAATACTATTATTATTACCACACACTGAAAAGCTAAAAATAAAATTTTGCGGACTAATTGTATTTTTTACAATTTTAGGAACATTTTTATAACAAAGATACAATCTAAATAGTGCTACTATCAGGAAAATAAACATGTAGAAAAAAGATAATGAATACTACAAGGGTACATGTTATGAAAAATTATTTCTTTCAACTCTTTTGTAACCACTATCTCAGTACTCTACTAAAAAAAAAGCAGGAGGGTAATCTACAAAACGGCGAAGTATCGATTTTACCGATATTTTGCAACATTGTTAACAATACGTGTAGTGATTTAATACACCGATACGTTATCGTGCCACTAGAGATGACCTTAAATATTTCGGTTCTATCTACGAATATTATGCAATTCCTAAAATAAACGCACTACATAGTTGCCGGTAGGGTTGTCACATCGTAAGATTTTTAGCAGGTATAATATCTAGATGTAAAGTGCAATAATATAACTACATCCTGCTTTTTGCAATTTACTTTAAAAATCTCTTAGTAACAAGTATCAGACCTATTACATTTTAATGTCAATAGGATATGCCTAATATAGCTTGTGTAATTTAAGCTATTAAAGATTTTATTTTCCTGTAATCAAGTACCTAATTCGGCACGGGTACACCCTTCAACTAAAACATTTAAACTTTATCCTTACTCAGTTTGATGTCATATATAGGTATAAAATATATTATTGTATCCTTATCTGAAAAGATCAATGTAATTAACTTTAAATTCAAATTAGTCAAAGTCTATTTTAAAACATCGTTTTGATGTTTGTGTTAAAAAATAATTGAAGGTCTTTATTATTAGATTACCTGTCACTGGAACAACCAATCTTATTCAAATCTTGTTTCCCACGTTATCTTCTGCATCAAGAGTTTTTTGACTTCATTTTTGTTACGAATTAAGTATATTACGTTTAATGATGATTTATAATGAACTTTAAATTTACGTTGTTAGTTTTGGATCGTTGTTAAGCAGTTAATAGTAAAATCACTTTATAGACTATTTATTTATTTCTTATAGGCACAGAGAAAATGCATTATACATACATAATTTGTAGACATACAATAATTTAATTACTAAGGTACATTATATTTTATAATTTAAGTAAATTAAAGATCAGATTAGACTCATATTATAAAAAAAATCTCCACCTATTTAGGCGGAAAGTACGTTCTTTACTTCAAAACTTGAGTTGTGTGGATTCAATATGCAACATACACGTTTGTGTCAGTAAATATATATTTTTTCCCGTGACAACCCTAGCAACTTTTAACATGTTGGCATAGATACGTAATATAAACATAGCATGAAGCATGTGCAAGGTCTAAAAGACCATACCACTATATGATAAGACATATTATCGGCTACACCCATTGTACTGTACTTCGAATTATATTGAATTATCTAATAAGCTAGGATATGTCTTTTCTCTGCCAACACCGCTGCTAGTCTCTCCCCTGCCAATATTGATTTCTACGAAATACAAATATAAAAACTTCATAATACCACGTGTATGTTAAGAGCAAATATTGATAAAATAATGTAACATTAATAATTCTTACTTCAAGCATTTTATCGTGGTTCAAGTATTTTAAAATCTCAACGTTTTTGTTTTTCAAACAGTAATGGCCACGGATCATAAACGAGCAGTCTTCAATATAATATAATATGAAGGAAAAAATATTTTTAAAGTGGACATGTTCAAAAAAAAATCAAAAGAATTCTCTAACCAACAACTCAGCAAATTTTTTTTTATTTAATTAGGAAAAATAGTCACCCATAGACATCAGCACAATTGCCATTGGCATAACAATTATTTTGTTTTTTGTTAGCCTTCATTTTTCGACTTCCATTTTCCTTCTCCAAGGGGTCACTAGAACCTCACAAACCACACAATTTACACAGCTGTCATGAGAAAACCTGACCCCACTGCACGGTTCCGACGATGTAGTAGAGATTGTTTAGAGGCAGTCGGTCAGACAGAGGAGGAGAGCGGAAGGCCAGCCTGTCTCTAAATTGGTCCTGTTGCCTGTAGATCCGGGACCCTTCCATTATAGCGACTGAAGACAACAGGGGTTTAGTCGTTATTGCACTAAGTGTCGAGTCCGACATAGGTCCAGGAGCTCCCCGGACTCCTAGATGTACGTAAATGTATTTATTTACCCTGCGTCTAAAGAAAAAAGTAGAGTTATAATCACCGATAATAGTTACTAAAGGAATTTCCAGAATGTTCTAGAGATTATAATAATATAATCGATCATATTTCTACCGCTTCTAATGATATTTCATCAGAAACCGGTACAGAATAGGTTTTTTTTCCAACAGTTACATCACCTATTATGAATATTTTCGTGCTGAACTTTGATATGACCGCTTTTGGTCCTTTAAATGTGCCAATTAAAATTTACACGTGTATAGATTATAAAAATCGTAGTAGCAAGCCATTAAACACTTTTACCTACACACAAACTCATTACAGTTTTATCTATAGAAGATAATAAAAAATCTTTATTAAAGAAACAACGTGGGTAAAGATTAGAAAATGAAAATGACTTGTAATTATTTAAACTTTTTATAGTTTATTACAATAGAACGATTGGAGCATTTTGATCATTACCAAAGCTCATAAAGGCATGGTCGTTGCATTTTGCCCTCTTCCCGCCTTACTTTTAAAAGGTCTCTGTAACAGATACCACGCTTAGGTGTCACTTTATTGCGATAATAATTACTTAATATAATGCAGACATTTCGTAAAATAAATCAATATCTCAAGAAAATGTTCTTCCTGTGTCCTTTTAATACAGAATAGCTTTAAAATTAAATATTTTATCTCCCATGGAAAAGAAATAAGTTACGTAATAATTAATTGATAAGCCAAATAATGCCATTGTAGAAGAATATCAATCTGTGGTCTTTTTATCTTTGACCTGGAAATCAGGGAAGATACAAAGTGACAGGGGAAATATAATAAGGCAGGGAATAGAATTATTTTAATATATATACAATAGACATCTCGCTTACAAGACCGTAAAGTGACAGCTGTGCTGTCGTTTTGTTCTGTATGTAAGTAGCCTGTGGCCTGTAGAGGGAGGAGGAAGGAGGGTAACGCATCTGTATAATCTCTATGCGGATGTCTATGGATGTCGATAGTTATGAAAATGCCTCCGATTACTCGTTTGCCCCCTTATACTATAAAAAAACCGTTTAATTGTGACTATTTGAACGACTTAACATTATAATTCGAAATCAGTATCATCGATAAATTATATGTACCGTTGCGTGTCAAAGTGTCGACTTAGGTTCATTTATAAATTATATATGTTAATTATAAATGATAATCACAGTCATTTATACAGAGATTTAATTTTTAATAAACATATCGTATAAATTATATTAAAATAGAAATTGATATTGATCGGGTATAAGTTCATAAAAGTTTTTTTTTTCAATTATAAATGACGATGATCTCGGTGATTATAAATTATAATATGAATATATTAAACTCGTGTAAACCTGTATGTCTGGTTATGTGATATATTATAACGTCATATAGTTCAAATTTTCATTCCAATTTAATTTAAAGTATTTAAAATTAATCACAAAGATTTTTTATTAGTTTTAACAGAAAGAAAGCTAAAAAATACAATAATAATTTTAATACTACGAAAAAAACGGGTGTGCTTTGTGTTGTGCCCATACAACTGAAGTAAAGTTTAATTATAGATTTGATACACAAATTCACTATCGCAGTTACAATGACATAACATGTCATATGATACTTATTTTTTAAATACAAAAAGTTTCAGTTAAATCTAATTTAAATTTTGAATTTGAATGACAACCTTCATTGGCCTCGCCCGATGTGTGATATTTGTAACGCTCTCGACAGCTATCGCGCATATTTAAGTTTTACTTTAAATTTTAATATTTTATAACGTGTGTTTTTTCTAACTCGAGCCATGACTAGAAATGCAGAGTTAAATGACTTAACAATCCCTTGATGACAAAATAATCCTGACCTAAAAATAAATATTCCAAATGTCACTCAGGTTATCAAATGAAATAAGACGGGTTCAAAATATTATTCCTAACTCGCGTTATCAAAACGTTTCCAACGACACCACATACGTTAAAATCCGTCAAGCTTTGACAATGAACATAAATCTACATACGTACCTTGTAATGGCATTATCATCTTTCGTTAGAAAATACCCTTTGAATAACAGTTGCGTTCACCGCATAACGCAAACAATTTTAATACAATCATGATCATTTATAAATGGATTAAAAATTCACCCCCTGAAGATTTCCCGAATAAAAATAATCTCAAATACGAACCACGCAGGCAAAAACGACATAAATACCAACGTGCAATAAATCGGGCGGGAACAAAACATACGTCAGAACGACATAAGTCCGCGCCATTACCGACTAATGACCACAGATAACAAATGTAGCTTTTTCTCCAAACCTGACGTAGTACGCGCCAATGGAGACATTCAGTTTTATGACACAAATTAACTCCCGCGTTGGCTATTCCTGACGGAAGCTGTCAAAAAAACACGTGACATTACAACTGGAAGTACTTGTGGCATTGTTCCGTTAAATGTCACTGGCCGGAAAAAAGGGAATAATGTATTTTTTAAAAGGGATAAAAATACTTGTTTATTGCAATAGATGTAAGACATGTGCCCAAACAAATGCGCTTTTCTCGTTAAGCTGAAAAATTATCATGTACCTATTAGGACAATTAAGCTGCAATTAACTATCTACATCTTAGTTTAAATTTGACTGACATCACATATATAAAAAAATAAACGAAGTTCATTACTTTATATGCCTTATTGTAATATATTTGGGACAAAATAGACGCTGTATATTTTGTTCTATCTCGCTAGTCAAATTAATTAATTCTTTTTATTCTGTGTGCTTTAGGCCTTAGGTTAACGCCTTATTGCCCAAAGCGTAGATACATCATCAAAGCCACAGACCAAAAAATCTAATATATGAATATGCTAGCACCAATAATTTAATATATTTACGTGTGGGTGCACAATGAAGTATATTTGATTTGACCTGAACATTTGACGTGCGAACTCTTATCGACTGTCCGTACAATCGTGTATGTGTCATTTACATGCAATAAATAAAAAAGGTTATCAAAGGTCACTTACTCCGCTGTTACGTGTAACATGGGCGTGGTACGAGGAACAATAAGTCGTGTAAATATTAAATGTTAACGAGGCGTTGTAGCTCATGATCTTAACCTTGATGAGGATTTAAAAATGTTAATATATTTTGAAATTGGAATACTCATTTCTAAACTTGAATTTTTTTATGATTTTAAAATAGCTATACGACATAACAGCCAGTAAGTAACCGGTGGTCCATGGAAGTGGGAGGAGGATGAAGGGCAACGCATCTGTATAAACTATAAACTCTTTCCGTGCGTCGGTAGACGGTAGTCGACTACTTGTTTTCCCCCTTTATACTATTAAAAGAATAAAAAAATAACAGCGAAACACTAAGATTTTATTTAAATCTTAATTTATTACTTTGGTTCTAAACTTTATGAATAATAATTATTATTTACATAACCTACAGTTGAGGGATTGTTGCCCTTTCAAAGGGCTCTCAATAAAATTAATCACTCGCTGAAACCACTCCTCCGTCCCAGATAATGATAAATATATATATTTTTAAATCTGTGTAATTACAAAATAATTAAGGTTTTATGTTAATTACACAAGTAATTACAGGTTCATCGCACTCCGCCGTACTTAAAATACAATTTGTATAAATTGAGTTTTTACTTTATTGTAAATTATCTGATAAGTATGTTCAACAGTATCAGCCCGGCAACGGTTCCACGACCACGTGAGTACACTGGCGTGAAGTGACGGTGTCTCTCGAGTCTCTGATGACCTATTGGGGCAAGTGATTTGCGTAACCTTTGAGTAGGCAGTTTTTAGCGTATATACCTTTGCCCTTGAACATATTAAGTAGATATCCAACTAATATTATAAATGCGAAAGTTTGTATGTTAGTTTGTTTGTTTTTTTGTTACTTTTCTACGAAAAAACTGCTGAACCGATTGTCATAAATTTTGGCACACACAGAGGGTAATTTGGATTAACACAAAATATTTTTTATCGCGTAAAAATGTTTGTGGGGAAGCCATTGGATGATTTTCCACGGGACCGAAATTTACGCGGGTGATACCGCGGGGCGCAGCTAGTCGTTGAATAATTGACACTTAATTTTTACATCTGGAAGAAACGTGGAGTCGGGGCGTTTTGTTCACTATAACATACCGCATGACTGTTATGTATTTGTGTTGCCCTCACTACTTCCAGTTGGTATTCTCTCTACTCGAACGTACATCGTGACGTCATAGCTGTCACTGCGGTGTATGAACGAGAGGTACTA
Organism: Calycopis cecrops; assembly: GCA_001625245.1. NCBI lineage: Eukaryota > Metazoa > Arthropoda > Insecta > Lepidoptera > Lycaenidae > Calycopis > Calycopis cecrops. The sequence goes on along the minus strand of LUGF01041125.1, from coordinate 258,402 downwards.
CCCCGGTCGTGCCGGCCCATTTCTTGCACTGCAAATTACAATTGGGTTTTTCCACCGAGATCCGTAGTACAACTGAACATAATATTATTGTAAGATATTTAAACAACACGTTATCCTCGTAGAGGCGAATGAATCAGCATTTCTTATTATCATTGTTTCCATGTCCTCAGACTTGGTTACAACTTGTAGCAGGGCCCTATTGGATTAGGTATAGTCTTTGTTATTTCCCCCTTTTACTATAAAAAAACACTTCACAATAGATTATAATTGCGAATAATATTTCTCATTAAAATAATATTCTAGAATATTCTCAAGTGCAGAAAGGTCTTTGAACTCGTATAAAAACATTTCATTATAAATATGATTATAATTTAAATATGCATTTTATTACGATATTATTTTAAGCTTGAAAAGAAATATTGTATTTTGTATTTGGAACGAAACATTTTAAAAAGCGAATCATTTGTGTTCTCTTTTTAAATTATGTTCTAGGTTTGAATTTATGTAATATGATGATACTAATGCAAAAAGTGTGTGGAACGAATGGCAGTTGCTTACGCCCATGCCAAGAAAAGAGAGAAAGTGTGTGGATAAGTTTAATCGCTTTTAAAACTATCAAATTAGATAGATATTTTTGGCCAGTAATTCTTCCAACATGGCAACAATGTCAAAGCCAAAAGATGTCAATATAACTGGTTCGAATACGAATTTTTATTCATCAATAGCTCTTACCGCACTACATTTAAGATTCCATTTTGAATGTATCCGCGAATAATCTTTGACCTTTTTATACTATGACATCACTATTACCTGTTCTATTGGTTCTCAGTTTTACCTCGTTGTTATGTGCATTTATATGTTTCTAGAATGTGTTCATTAGTAATTGAGTATTACTCATTGAGACATGTTTTGTTCTATAGTAAATGCCAAGGTGATACGCCCATAGACATCCTTACATTTAGGGGATACGCGTTGCCCTCCTTAAAGCAATTGAATTGGGCAATCCAAGCTCTCACAAATTGTACATAACCAGAAAACAGCTATCACTTCACGCCAGTAATCGGTATTATGTGAACGTTACTTCTCTGGTAGTGCCGGTCTACGTCAGTAATGGCGCTCCCAGATAACATATTTTTTTATCTCACTTATTTCATATTCATGAGACAAAACATAAATATACATATACAGGGCATAAATTATGCTAGCTGTTGGTTTTGTATTTGAATAACACATAAATAAACAATTGCCAATTGAAATACACTTCGATAACCCCAGTGAGTCATGTACACGTTTTTTTCCAACGACTCAATGTTAGCTGTCAAAACATTTGACGCCGTAAAATACCGAGCAATTCATTACTGTCAATTCTAGAGAATAGGACCTTAGCCCATCCACACAAAGGGACAATCATAATAAGTGCATGCTTTTTATTATCGAGTCGAAACTTGTAAACTATTGTGCCTTAATGTTCCATTCTTATTTCAATCTTAGAACCGCTCTTAAGCGGCCGCCATTGTTGCGTTTTAATTTTCGAATGTTCTTTTTTTAAATTGACGTTTCGAGTGCCAGTATTTAATTCTCTTTCGTAGATTTATCGTTTTAAATTAATCTTCCATTTAGATGGAATTCAAAAAACTAACGAAACGTTATACGTGAAAAAAACAACGTGAGGTTAATCCAGATATAGCTAACCATAACAATATTCCGTTCCGTTCTACGAAGTTGAGCGCAACATGATATTTTAATTTTTAAATAATGCTGCCTCTGGCTTGTGAGTCGTGTTACATTTTGAAAAAAGGGTTTCAGTATTTATAAACGTTTCTATCGTGGATATTTTTTGTCTAACCATAAGGTCAAAATAATTACGTCTCATATAAAAATCGGAGGTCGCTGTTGTGGAACGGGCCGGTGAAACGTATTCCCGTCACGGTGTCCGTCAATTGTACATCACTAGTAATGTATTCCGATTTTACACGCGATTACATATCTTTGTATCGCGTTGAAATTGGAAAAAATACCACGTTGGCAACAGTTTACTAGCCTCAGGGATGTGTATTTGATGTTAAATTGACAGCTTTAAAGTCCACCCGTAACCATGGTAACCATGATTGCTGTAGAGGTCCCCGTAACCATGGTAATCATGGTTGCTGTAAAGCTCCTGAAACGTCGGGGCTTGTAAAATGATTAAATAAACCGCGACGAAATTCGTTGAACATGTTTTATTGTAACTTTTAAATCAATTTTTTTTCAAATTTCTGAAAAAGTTTGTTTCGTTAGTGGCTTACCAGCGCTTGTTACAAGATTGAAGAGATAGCTACGCCAATTTTCTGAGTTTTTTTTAAGAGAATGTATGACCCAATAAGGGACTAAGTAAAACGTCGCTATAGAATGAAAACCTCGTAAGTCAAAATATTCAAATTTTACAGGAACCGAAAATAACAGTTATATTCGTCAATATTTAAGATTTTGTTACGTACTTTTGTACTATGTTGGGCATGGTAAAAATGCTCTTTTATGTTATTAATCCATATTTGCTATTCATAATAATTGACATACGAGGTTATCTTTCGATTTTGACAAAGAAACAATTTTTAGTTTTTTTGACACACGAGGTTTTCATTCTACAGCGACGAAAAGAGCTTATCAAATCCGAAATCTGTACATATTACATGTTTATTAGAGTCGGAAATACAACTACCCAACATTTTAAAAGATAATTTAATTATTATTTTAAAAGTGTCAAGAAATGGCAACATGTACGTTACAATCACAATATTTTATACTTACTCTTTGATGGATGCTATTTCGATTTGATCGTGTCAAATGCAAGGGAGGCATTTAATATGAAAACTAAGGAAAACAGTGTACTTGTATGTATGTCTGTTCAACTGATAGATGTTTAGCATTGGCCCAAATGTAACCAAGCAACTCTCTATTTTTACTAATATAAAAAAAGAAAATATTTTTCTGTATGTTTGTATCGACTCTCCAAAATTGTATTGGGCTATTTTGACCATTATTTCACTTATCTATCTATCTAATATAGCTATCAGGAAATAGGATAGGCTATATTTTCTCAAGAAAATCCTATTAATATTACAAATGCGAAAGTTTGTATGTTTGTTTCTTGTTTGTTACTCCTTCACGAAAAAACTGCTGAACCGATTTTCATGAAATTTGGCACACACGTAGAGGATAACATGGATTAACATATAGGATAGTTTTTATCCCGAAAAATTGTTCCTATGGCATTTCATGGGATGATTTTCCACGGAATCGAAATTTGCGCGGGTGAAACCGCGGGGCGCAGCTAGTAAAATATAATTGAACCTATAAAACAAATATATATATATATATGAAGAGGCACGGGTGGACTTGTTATGAACATACTTATAATAAACAAATGTATCGAGTCGATTGGAGGGGGGGTCCGGGCCCCCCAGTCATGATAGCTCATAGAGCTCTTCCAGCTCATGACCCGTGTCGGCCACTTTTTAGCTGCCGCGCGCGAGCTGCTCCCCTCCGTTAGAGGTGGGGAGTTGAGGACACCCGCTGTCCTCGGCCATGATAATAATAGTATAACCATTAGTCGCAATAGTCCGGTTGGCCTTCTCCCATTAGTCTGTGAAAGAAGGGGGGGTCTGTCCCCCTATCGACCACAAATACAGAGGCTAGAGCTCCCCAGCGAGTTCGCTTCTCATATCGATGAAGCTGCACTGACCTTCTGTCTCAGCATAGTTTCTATCTAAAAAAAAAAAAAATCGAGTCGACGACACATCACTATCTCCAATTGAACCGTGTCGCGAATATCGCGTGCAAGTGACGTATCGACGAGCCGGGTATCTCGCGATAAGTGAGACAAAGACGGATGGATACCGGCTGACACCTCCGATATCGGGCATAATGAGCAGTCTGAGGATTGATCTACGGTGTTGCCAGTTACCACTTAGAGGTAGCACAAGCTACTTACTACTACACAATACTACTGCTACTTACACACCGCATGGAACGCTACAGCAGCTGTCACTTCACGCCGGTGTCCAGTAAGCAAGAGGTACCTCCCCGACCGTGCCGGCCCATTTCAGCATTGCATTGCATGCAATACTCGATGTTATTTTCGTCTGTACTTTTAGTATTATATTATACTTTAGTAAAGTAATAGAAAGAAGCGTTCATTGAAGGAGTGACGTCCAGCAGTGGGTTAAAGGCTGATGATTATGATGATGATGACGATGATGATCATGAAAATAACAAAAGGTCATTGAACTGCATGTTATTTTAGTTAAATTACTCATATTTAATCGATTGTTTAATAGCTTTATGTATAAATAATATATAATTATACCATATAATATACTTATCCATATTTTCATATTATATTATAATATTATAAATGCGAAAGTGTGTTTGTTTGTTTGTTTCTTTCACGTCAAATCGAATCAACGAATCGATGTGATATTTGTATGGAGGTAGTTGAGGAACTGAAGTGACAGAGGCTCGTTTTTACCGCGAAAAACTTTCAGGGGAAAATACTATAAAACTATAAACACTATAAATACATAGCTACTGTAGACAGAGATAAATAGTCTTCAGTCTCTCTTTCGTTCCACCAACTTATATGTGCCCTAGGTAATAACTACAGAGAAAAAAAACAAATTAGTTCGTAGGTAAAAAAAACAAATTTTATTATAATATTTTTATTAATTATTTTATTTTATTGTTGCAGATGAAGTTCACTTTATAATAAGGTATGTTATTATTATTTAATTTTATTTAAATATATACATTTAAATTCGACTGCTTATTTTGTGAGTAGGTACATAAGCTTAATTTACTCTTTTTATAATTTTTTTAAAATTTATTAAACTGACATAATATTACTGAAAGTCAACCAACCCAGTCATGAATTCTAATAAAACTCAAATATACTACAATTTACCTAGATTACATAGAACATAATTTAAAATATAGGTATATGTTTGAATGAATAATTTGAAAACATTCACTTCTTTTTAAATCGTTGTGTAAAATTATTAAAATGGCAATGTACTTGTAAATAATATTATTTTGAATATGATTATTATACAATCTACGAACAAAACCACAAACATTTACTAGTGCAGTCACCACGCTTGACCTATAGCTTAATTTCATCAAAACTACCAGAGAGCGCGTGGCTGTTTTAAAACTAGCGCGGGCGGACAACCGCGCGGCGCAGGTTCGATTCCCGGATATGACTTCGCCTTAATCGAAGCTAACTTATTTTCGTAAATTTGTTGGTCAAAATAAGGCGTATATTAGTGAGGCCTCAAACGGTCGCGTCTAGATTTGTATCTTGAACGTATTACCAACGTGGCGTACATTTTTCAAAAAAAATTGAGCACTAAAATAAATTAAACTTAAATAAGAGTTATAGTTGAGATTCAAATTACATAAAAGAGATACCCGTGTATTTAAAAAATAAAACTTATTTAGTAGAGAAAATTATTTTGTACCTAATAACTTATTTAAAAGAAATTTAATAAGCATGAATTTCGTATTTGAAATGAAAAATTTCAAATTAAATATGTTATATTATAAAGTCGTATTCCGTAAACGTGGCTGGATTACGTTCCGCACTATGCGCGATATAATAGCTCGGACTTCGCGACGATGTGGGCGTGCCGACATAATTCTTCTGCAATGCAGCATGCATTCCTTACAAAAAAATAATAAGTGCACCGAACGTGCTCAAAATGATAATGTCTGAAATTGTATAAACCGTGATAAGCTATCAGTGACGTGTTGTTTTTGATATTCGAGATAAGATAAGGTAATCTCGGCCTATCTCCTTGACCTTAGCAAAGGTCAAGCCGTTTCAATGTCACTCAAAAACTTTGTTGTTTAATTTTGGCAATCCACGCCTT
>LUGF01041125.1:214973-236050 GCA_001625245.1 Calycopis cecrops | reverse complement strand
ATGTCTACTACTGTGCGCTATAAGCGCAATTTTATCCCACGCACCATTTCAATATGGAATCAGCTGCCCCCCTCGGTATTTCCGGACCGATACGACCTAGGGATCTTCAAGAAAAGATTCTTTCCTCAAAGGTCGGCAACGCATCTGTTAGACCTCTGGTGTTACGGATGTCTGTGGGCGTTGGTGTTCACTTTACATCAGGTGACCTAACTGCTCGTTTGCCTCCAATGCTATAAAAAAAATAGAATAATTGTGATTGCCGAAGTGGACATCAGTGTGCCCAACTCTTGTGCATTCCTCCTCCTCGTTAAAGAGACCCTGGATGCCACAGATGTCACCTGCAGACGGCCGGTGCCAAGTCGGCTGCAGTGGAGCATGGCACTACCTCTTATTAAAACTTCATAAAAGACATAGAAATAGAAAAATCTTTATTTATGTACATACACATATTATACACATATAGATACAAATCTTAGAGGCTTTTTAATTCTAAAGGTACCCTCACAAAGATATTTCGAAAAACGAATCGAAATAACACCAAATTACTTACCCTTTGTTTTCATAATAAACTTTCATCAGAAATTAAATATAAATATTTAATTGTTTTCTTTTTATGCCACATGTTGCTGCATATGGCATTAGACGGCCATTGGCACCTGTTCGAACCTGTCTGAAAAAAAAAACGTTTTAACTTTTTTTTGTATAAAAAAACCGTGGGATTCGACCCGCGTATAAGTCAACGTAAATTGTTTACGATTTTAACACGACGTTGACAATATGTTTACACAGTGCATCGTAAACCGAAATTTGTGTTTTCGAATTTAATATCTGAAGATGGAGGTTCTTTGTGTTGGCAATAATCGCTTACACAAGACGAGCGTGAAACGTTATGCCCTCTCGTGCTGTGTAAGTAGCCGGTGGCCCATGGATGGAGGAGGGAGGGCAAGACACCTCTGTGCGGATGTCTATGGGCGTCGGTAGTCATGACAATGGCGGCTCTATATCTAATTGGAAAGCGGACAAAAACGAGGCTCCTGGCATAATATTTAATTGAAAATACTGACGTTGTTAATTATTTATCTTTTGCCATGAAATATTTAAGATTTTAATTTTATGGCATTTATAAAAAGACCGCTAAAAGCATCGCTATCTATGTTAAAACCACTAAAACTATAAATTATTTAATCAAGTCAATTAGATTTAAGTATATTCAATATTATTTTTTAAATTTTATATTAATTTACTGTTTTCATTATGTAATTTTGAATAAAATACTGTTTTATTACTTATTAGATATTTAGATAAGAAATAAAAAAATTAAAAGAACTTATTTTACATACAGATTTTTAATTATATAAAATGGCATGGCTCTTATCAATTATTCAAAAATTTATGAATATATAATATGAAAAATCAAAAATGGAACGTTTTGTGTTGTTGCTATACAGATAGTAGAAAAAATATAAATATCATTAAAATAGGATATTTTAAATTAAAAAAAACTGCTATTTTTCTACACGTCTACGGCTCTTGTGTAGTATGTGTTATCCCAGTGATTAAAGTTTTATATTACATACTACATATACCTATAAAAAGATCAAAATCGGCTATTAATAAGATGGCGTAATATTTTCCTTGGGATACCGTGTAATCGGGCTTATATATCCCTGTGTAACAAATCGTTTCCTGCACGTCGGATAGTGTAATCGAGGCTTAATGCAACGATTTAACAGATGAAATATCTAAAACCATTTAAAGCTAAAGTTTCCTCGGTGTATACTCTGTATTAAACGGGTTTGGTTTTTTTCCCACTAAATAGTAGGTTCTCCAGCTACAAGAGTAATTAGGGACCGGTTGGGGTCTGTTTTTTAGTGAATGCGGTCTGTTATGCCCTAGGTTATTACTGGAACCACTAATTACACCTTTTATCCTTATTAAGGAATAAATCTTTTTATTTTTCATTGATATGTTGTCTAGGTAAGGTACAGGAATGTGAAATGCTTTTGTAACAATGTATAAGTAGTTTGTATTATCAAGAATTAGTGAAAGAAAAATCATGATGGTTTTACGTATGATTGTTACTATAAATTGTAGTTGTAAGTACATTCCACTAAAAATAAAACAATTCATTGTTATGATATTGGCTGAAACATAAAAAAGGTTTCAGTTTTTTTAAACATTCTTATTTTAAAAAGTTAACAGAATCTGTTCCATTTTCCAATCATTGAAACTCATTTAAATAACGTTTTATTAGATTGTCAAATTACTATATCAATGTTTAATGTTTCGTCATTTAAAAATAATTAACCTGCTCAAAAGAGAAAAGTATTTGGAATTTGTTTTAGCATTTTCTTGAGAGTTCTCTGGGTATCATTAAAAGCATATACTGGCTAGTGATGCCCATGGCTTAATTGTAACTATATTTATTGCCATATATTATGTAAAATATGTTTTAAAACTATATATTTATGCTCAAACATCAGTTATCTGTCAGACTGGTGAGGTTATTTAAAAATGCAGCACATTTGTCGAACAGAAATGTTTTGTAAACAAAAAATATTAGATGTCTGGCGTAACAAAGAGTTAGGTCGTATAGGTCGTGTCGGCCATTGCTCGGATATAAAAAATAATGCCAAATCATTGCTGTCAAAAAACATTGTGAGTCATACGCGGCAAACATTCCGATAACAGATATTGTTCTTTTTTTGAAATTCGAATTAAGAATCGTTAAATTCGAGAAATAAATTGCGTTCATTATATGAATTCATTTTGTTTGATCGAAGTTAAAACCTTTTTGGTTTTAAAACAGTTTTTACGACAAATTGGAGTGAATATTGTCTTTTTTATAATGGAGTTAGATATCGTGTCGAATGAGACCTATATATACGGGCGTTGCTCAGATTTAGGAGCATAATGCAACGTACGTTTCAAGTGTTATGAATAATGTCAATAGTAAGTCCTTTCAATTTTTAACTGTTGAATTTCAAACTTAACTTATTATTGCGATCTTGTGTAGTTGTACTTGTACTTCTATAATAATACGCCTAATATAGTATGAACGCCGATCCAAAGACAATATCGTTGACGCCATTTTAATTTATAATACCGATGACAAAACAGTAGCTGTCGGCTACCTCAGTGATGCCAATGTCTTTGCTCAGCGAGGTAATAACAACATTTCAATAACGTCCATTGACATGGGGATGTATTTTATTTAAACGACATTGTTCTACGAAGTTTTTTTTCGACAATTAAATTTCAATGATCCATAATTACCATATTTATGCTTCGGACACACCTGCGCGAATCCCGTTTATAAAATCATTATGCAGACGGATGTAATATTTAATGCGCTAATTGAGATGTGGCATTATTTGTGACTAAGAGTGATTTGCCAACTGGTTTGACGTGTTTCTGTCGCGTAGACGGAGGAAGAACATTAAAACACCGGATTTGTGTAAGAAATTAAAGGTTAATTGGTGAGGAGGGCGATGATATTTAACTCTAAACACAAAAGCCCTACTGAGTGCTCATGCACCGAATAATGACGGGATGTCTCGAACCAAATCGAGAACTAAATACTGATTGTGTGCCTACGTGTACCAGTTTAACTAGTAAATGTTTGTTGCTATTAGATGTATATTGCTTAAGCGCAAACTAGCGGGTAATTCACCATTTATATACCTACTACAAGAGCATTCAGAGCCACGACTTCCGAAGTCCATAGACATCCATATAATTGTAATGAAGAGCTGCCCTCTTTTCGCCTCACCTCAAAAAGGACTAAATCTGTCGCTTTTGGACGAGATTATGTGAGCTAGAGGTACCTCTCCGGTTGCGCCTCTTACGCACCTAATGGCAAGTAACAAACAACGCGCATTCAGATACACATATCTTATGTAAACATTACAGAATAGATCTTAGGTCTTTCATTTTGTCATTGTATTATGTAATGTATTCTTTTTCTACCATATATTTATAATAATGGTGTTTTGATACAGGCAAACTGTTAATATAGTCTAATACTTTTATCGATCTAATTATCCCAACCAAACAGATATTTCCATGAAACTGCATTCGGCTGTGTGACAACAGCATAATGTCAGAAGAAATACGTTCTCATTTTTTTTTATTATACTCAAAAGATAATGATTTTTAATGACAATACCGAGAATATTTTAAACAATTTGATTGATGTTTTTGTTGTAACCTTTATTAGCTACGGTCAAAAGAATGATGACTTACAGTAAGGTGACTTCAAGGTCGTTTTTTTTCTCGTAAACATATTTATTTGCGTCGATTCATATTGCGGAATTTATTAGCATCCCACTCGCCTTACTTTGTGATGTGAAATCGAATTTTCATCTCTATTTTATAGAATAAGGGGGCAATCGAGCAGTCGGAGTCATTTTCGTGACGTCCGTATACATCCGCATAGTGACATCACTCTCATATATGAAATAGTTTTGATTTTTCACTACAATTTTATATTTTTCTTGTTACAGGATAACAATGGAATGTAGCTGTGGAAATCAATAATTCAGGTACCTAATTAGACAACTCTAAATTACTAGCTACTAACTACTAAATTACTAAACCAGTTGTAATTAAATTGAAACCTATACCGAACGTCAAAAAATTAAAAAATCGAATATAAAAATAAAAAGTAAACGTTTTTTTATTTAAAAAAACGAAAATACTGGCCATTGTCACGAAAAAGTATGATTGAAAAAAGAAATGGAATAGTAATAAAATAGGCAATACATTTAAATTAGCCCAACATTTACAGTGCGTCTAGCAAGAGTCATTCTTCCACGTCATGAGTCAGCCATTGTGTGGCAGACAATGGGCTTTGTGTATTGTGGAGGCCTGGGTGTTACGTACTTCTAATAGATATAGATATAATTAGTCGCCTTGTACACACGTCATTCGATATGCACTAGATAACTGTGAAAATTTCTCGCTCAAATATACGAGAAAATTGCCGAAGAAAGTTTTTGGGTCAAAGTCAATTACGTTATAGAACAGTTTTTTACTCAAATTTAAACCCAGAAAATAAATCTAATTTTAAATTACTTTTTACAGTAATACTTCTTAATAAACTATGGTAATACTTATTTCTTAATTTTTACTGTCACTTAGCTGGCGAAGGGCTATTCACATATTTAAACTAGTACTATTGAAAATAAATATACTCTTACACGATGATATAAACTCAAAGGCTTTTACCTACTATTGAGAGATTCTAGCGCGTGATAATGACATTTCTTTATTAAACTGTAGTTTCCAAAGTCCACCAAAAAGTTTTACTTCCAAAAATAAACTTCGCGGTAATTTCATTAAATGCACAATACAGGATATAAGAGTATATTTTTTACATAGAATCATTGATCGATGGCGACTTTTTGTGAAACGTGGCACGCGTCCATGGGGGATCGCCCCATAGGACAAAAAACAGAAACCAGGGGTTTAAAGTATCATAGATATGCGAAAACTCAATTGCTCTACCAACTATAAAACCGATGGGAATGAATCGCGGTCATTTGAATTTAGAATCTATTCGCGCACGCTTACGAATTATTTTTTATCTGTCAATATTTAAATAAAGAACACCCTTTAAATTTCATCTGTGCAAACTTGTAGGCGGGAAGAACGGTCGTTCGTTTTTAAATGTCAAAACAAATTAGATGTTTTTTTCTTTATTCTGTACAGTCTATATTGCATTTAAAATATAATACATGATAGTTTTTGCTGCACACTACGACTACTGTTTATTACAAAACCAATAAAGTCTCTCATATAAGGCAGGCACTAATTGGTTACGTTTTCACGTAAATTACGCTGTAAATCTTGTTCCCAGTAAAATATATTTTGGTGTAGCAATTAAACGCGTTACAAAAATAGGCAGGACGTATATTTTATTGGACTATAAAAGTTATTGTTGTACCCCGGTTGCGTGGGCGAATTGTAACTAAATCAATGGCTTTATAATGTGTGACCTCTAATGAAAAAGTATTTTTTATGACACCGCTTTTTCGCGGCCATCTTTATTACACACTATAACTTTATCATTGATGTTTTATGGGATTGTAAAATTTTCAAGATTTCAAATTTGAATAAATCATGAACTATTTCGAATCTCATTTGTTATTGTAAACATATATATCGCACCCCGGCAAGAAAAGTGTCACAACAAATATTGTGTACAAAATGACATAATCACATCATTAAACAGCGCGCACTACATTTGTGCGGCTGCAAAAACGTCGTTATTATGTGGCGCATGGATACCGCTAGATGGCACGAAATACTCTTTTTCACGGAGCCGTTTCGCTCCGATCATCGGCGTGAACAGTGCCACATTTGTGTTAGTACGGAGTAGACGTGTATTGTGGCACCAGAAAAGCGTTTTATCGTGTGTTGTGACTTTCTATCGGTAAGTTTCACTTTAAATTAATAGTTCTTTTACGAAAAAGGCGACACAATCTGTGTTATAACTGTATTGTTGATGAAAAAGCATTGTAAATATTGCAACGTCACATAAAAAAACAGTCATAACCTGTAAAGGAGCTCTTTATTCGAATATTTCTGATCTATATTCGCGTTTTATGGAATATTATAAAGACGCAATACATGTAATATCTTTTTGTTTTAAAATATATTAATAATCACGAAACTGTATGTTGTATTCGGTCTTTTTTTCTGTATAAAATTGAAGTAAAACAATCTTATGACTATATTACACATTTTTATGGCAGGTTTTTTAAATAGATATTGTCATTGTGATTAATCTTATTATGACATTTTTAGAATGAATTACCATTCTTTACTAACAGTGTATTTTTTTATAGGTTCAAGATGAATAAGAATAGTCGAGCAGCATCGTTAGTACAACTGGCTAGCGAAAGATGTAACACAGAAAATATTTGTAATCAGGGTGCCATGAATGACGATGTTGATGATTTAGCGCAAGGCGCAAGCGCAACGTTTTACATCAGAGTATTTAAGTATAATTCTATGATCATTATTTATTTTTTGTATACATTTTAGTTTGCATTTTTCACCACACGGAAGCTGGCTTCAGTTGTTCACATATTTATTTTGTTGGGTTTTTTTTGGATCTTGATACATCTACTTCGAATACATATGAAAATAAGCAGCATGAAACGGAAGTTCAGAACAAAATGCATACGCAATGTATAAGTCCAAGCATTATTGCGGATATTATAGAAACTTTTTGTACAGGTTTGTTAATATTCAACTTACACTTTAAAGTTTGATAAATCAAATTACTCTTATTGTTTTAGACGGAAATGCATCGGATAAAGAAAATGTTTATTTCGAAGACAGTGACGATAGCGTCAAAGATCCTTTGACGCTGAAATTGACTGTGGATATAAGAGGTCAACCTCAGATAGTAGCGTTGACCAGCCGACTATAAGAAAGCGTATTAAACGGAATTCACTAATATTGTCGGAACAGGGGTATCAAACCCAACCTCACAGATATACTGGTACATCAGAAAATTTGGTTGTGACTCCTTCTATCTCTAAGAATATTCCACAGCGCAAGTGGTCTATATCTTCTGATTCTTCTTCATCGACTTCCTCCTCGGACAGTAGTAGCAGCAACAGTAGCAGTAGCAGCAGCAGTGTCAGCAGCACTGCTACTACTGCTGCATGCAAGGTTCTGTAACTATTTTTTTTTTAAATATGATTGGACTGATGATTGAAGATATTACTTTGCATATTTTTTTTATTGTATCATAGGTAGGTACGTTTTGTAAGTAATTACTGTTCACCAAAGTAAAAATGATGATTGTATTTAGATATATTTGTAAGGAACCTAATTACACGTTAGTTTTAAGATTAATTTTTATATTTTTGTCGGCCAAAGACTTCAAGTTGTGATTGTTAATTAGGCCAAACTATTAATTTACATTAAGAAGTTCATGTTTGATGTTTTTTATTTAATTTTAATAAGAATTTTATAATTTGGTTTCGTTTTCTTTATCTTTAATTAATATTACTACTAATATTTTATATACTTTATATATAATATATAATACTTTTAATAATAAAAGTAATGGTAATACAAACATAAAAATGTGTATTATTTAAAAAACTACAAACATTTCAATCGAAAAAAGAGTCCTAATATACATCTAAGTAAAAGTTTCTTAAAACTTAATTAAAAAAAATACGACTTTGCTGTTCAATTTTAAGCCTTATTATAAACATTTAAATAACCTATTTACACATGAAATTTCAGAAATCTGACTATTACAGTTTTTGAATTATTGACGTTTAAATGAACAAAAATCTATAAAAGTTACATTTTCTCGAAACAGGTATTTTTGTATTGTGACAATTTTTTTGCCGGGGTGCGATATGTAAATGACGTAATTTAATTTATGATCTTCGTCGTATCTACGTATCGAAAACGTAATAAATTTTATCTATTCCAGATTACTTTAAGATAGTTAATAAATGTCTATAGTAGCTAGATATGTGAAAAAAAATATATATTTGAAATTAAATATACTATGACACGACACAGCTTCTTCCAAATACAATTTTATATTAATTTTAATTCGTTTATGATTTGTGATTGAAATTTAGGACTTGCTAGGATGATTATTAGTAATATTCTGAAACTAGCTGCGCTCCGCTGTTTCGCCCGCGTAAGTTTCGATCACGTGGAAATATCTAGATGAAAAATAAATGTGTGCCAGTATGCACACAAAACTTCATTAGAATCGGTCGAGCCGTATCGGAGGAGTGTGGCAACTAACAATGTGACACGAGAATTTTTATACTATATGGAGAGAAGATTAATATTACACATATTTATATCTCTGAACACAAATGAATAACAATAACGAACACAAAACTGGCAATTTGATCATAGATTTTATGAAATATACACGAAAATACAATACACTTTCGCAAATTAAAACGTCTGTGCCAAGTTTGTTTGGCACGGAACAGAACCCACTAACTTTTTAATAACTGAAACTTCTCTAGCGTGATACATTACCAAAATGGATTTGTTACGCTTTATATTGTGTATATCTATACTAATATATATAGTGGAAATATTGTTTGTTTGTTTGTATCAAATAGGCACCGAAAGTTCTAGACCGTTTTTAACCATTCTTAGACTAAGAGAAAGCTATATTATAAATGTCAAAAAGCCACATAATATGTCCTATTTTAGTACGAATGAACTATTTTTGTTTTTGACGCCCAAAGTAGTGGCATGGCTCAAAGGTTTTAAATACATTAAATTAGGTATTTTAAGACAGAAATATGGAGCAATCTAGTAATATAGTTTTTTATAATTCAAAATAGATTCTTTAATTGTTGTGAAATTATTCTCTATAACCAATTTTACTTATGAGCTATTTATTAGTAGTTATTAATATTTGTTAAATTAAAGAAAGAAAATATTGCAACTAATTAAGATATATTATAAGTTATAACCTCCTTAATCATAAAGGTTATTTAATTTTTAGGTGCCACTTTAAGTATTATTTAATAAAATTATTATTCGTAAACGCTATTAAGAGTTGAATATTACTTAAATAGTTGTCAATTTAAACAGCCTCACACCCTTGTTTAAAATCTTAAGTAACAAAATGGCGGATGCAATGAACAGCTGATATTGACAATTTAAATACTGACAGTTTGTGAAAATAGAAAAAAGTGTATTTCATATACACGATGCTCCTTTACTCCTACCCTCCATCATTAGAAGTTACTGTCAGCAATTGACAGTGTCAGATTTACTGAAAAGTTGCAAGTGATAAAAAAGTTAACTAATGTTGTCTATATGCAATTTTTAAGTATCACATAAGAATAAAAAAAAAAATATTTATGGATTTTTTTTAAATTTACTTAAGTATTATTTAGGATGTTATTTAACTTGTTTTTATGAAAAAGGCGATACAGGTTTTGCTTCTTAAACTTGACAAACAAGCACATTTTAGTTAACATAGAGTAATTTTGCTCTTCCCAAAACAAAGAAGCCATTTTGAACCCAAATTAGCAAGTGTACGAAAAATGCTTATTAAATTGTGTTGAAACGGATCCGTGTGTCATGCACCCCTTTAGGTTTATCGAGTTAGCTAGTGACGCACTTCTAGTGTGGCTTCATATCGATTTTGAGTTGGAAAATTAAAGAGCTACATTGTAACAGCTTATAAACGTAAATCATCAGGTAACCTGTAACTGTTAACAGTATTAAATGCCTTATTATTATTATTAGTTAACCTGTAATCGGCTACTAATAAAACATAACAGTGTCGAGAAATGACGGTCTAAAGTTACCCCAGCAGTAAATGTTGTAGCAGATCACCGAAACACTAATAGGTGCTTGTATTACAAGCAGGTCATAAAAATAACTCCGAAATCATTCACTGGAAAAATTACCTGCAATAAATCAGCGCAATTATTAAAAATAATCGCTGTTTTATTGTAAGACGGTCTAGAATAACCATATCATTTACAATTTCATTTTGTAGTATATAAATGATATTAAATTAAAGTCTAGTAGCTAGGTTTCTGCAGTGGACATTAACGTGATGATGATGATGAATAAAAATATACATTCCATTCTTTATCAATGAAAATGTTAAAAAAATGCCGCAACAATAATTGGCTGCCAGTTAAACTTTTTCCACAAAAAAATAAAATCGAATAAACGAAATTGCTTATAAGTAATTCAAATATCCAATGATGAGTAGAGTGGGTGGCGACGCGTTGTGATGGGGTAAAAATTACCCCCGGGAGTAATGCGTGGGGCTCAACCCTATGTAACTCATGTGGCCCGCACTATCAGCTCGTGCGGGGTAAAATGTACCTTATCCGATTACTTTAGGGTATATTTTTGCCTTCCCTCGTCAGTCGGTCGATATAGTGTTTATGTATGTTGGAGGGTACGATAATGGTGTGTTTCCGATCTCAAGAGAATCCCTCTGTAGGTACCGGACTCGTCAGGAGATAACGCTTGAAGCGAAGTGTTGGGAACTTTATCTAGTAGACCCACCGCCCGCTTCATTGTGTCTATAGGTATCTGTATAAATCTGAACTAAAATTAGTTATCAAAATAGACATATTTTTTAAAGTACGGCTGATCTAATATTTGAACGTAAATAAATAAGATGGCTAACGAGTAAACTTGATGTTCAATTAAATTTAACTGCAATCTTCATCGAGAGTTACACAATAATAGTTCCAGTTAATTCCTGAGATAAGTACACAAACAAACTCTATTGATTTATATAGAACTATTGCCATTTCTTAAAGAATGCGTTAGCATGTTTTGAAAAGGCCTAGCAGAAAGCGCAAAATAATAATAAACATTCACACACACTTTCGTATTTATAATTTTAGTCGGATTAAACTATACTAAATTGACCAAAATCCAGAGTTGTTATAAACAAAGCCAAAAAATAACAAGAAATTTAAATAAATTCCTGACAAATGTCCAATAATTAAAGTAATACGGCACAAATTGGCCGCGATATATTATTATAGAAACAATAAACGCAATAAAGGCAATGGGGTGACAGCAGAGAATCATGGCGCCATAACACAACCTGAGCACATTTTTACTCGCCGCCCATAAAAGCAACGAATAGCGAGCAAAACGATCATTAATTCAACCATTAACCACTCTGAAATAACCGAAAACGAGTGTTTGCTTTTACAACGGCCTCGATGTACAATAATAGACAAAACTTCAGTGTAACAACTGCAGTGTCAGATGCGTGAATGTATAAATGGTAGATAGCATAAGATAGAATAATAATTATATAAATGTTTGACAGAATATTAAATACTTTATTACATCTCTTTAGCATGATATAAATAAGAATAATTCTTATTTATATCTATCATTTTTTCTTGTTAATTTTGTATTAATACATCAAAGCAAACCATTTTATATGCGTAGGCAAGTACAAGATATATTTCATTTACATCCATGGTTATATGAATGTGTATAGAATTCAAATTAATAATCTGTTTAGTCTGTCAAGAATGCTTACGGACAAGAGTCACCTTTAACAAAGGCTTCGTTAAAGGTTACCCTTGTCAGCTATTAAAGTACATTCATTTGCATCTAACACGGCTAAGCTGCACTCATAGTAAGCACAGTTTCATGTAGTTTCAAAAACACAACTCTTCACTCAACTATGCCGAGTAGTAGAGTAGTTCGATGGAGCGTAAAAGCCTATTAGTTATGAATTACGATTGTTATTTATGTAACTGCATTGTAAGTAGAGGTCTTAATTAATCTCAGCTGTTGACAATTGTGATAAAATTAGTGAATCTATGTTTTATAATACATCAATGCGGCCGACAAATGGTAAATGCATTTCGCGAGCCATAATTCAAAATGAAACGGCGAGCTCAAGAACTGCAACTTCACACGTAATTACACAGGACTTTAATAGTCGCAGCCTTGTAGTTCCTTGGGGAAAGGCGGGAATTATTGCCAGTGCCATAAACGGCACTGTGATTTGGAATACGTTAGCGTCTGTCAACGTTACTCGATAAATTCTTATTCTATCAATTTAATTGTAGAGGTCTTGTTATATTGGTTATGTTTTAGTGTTGATTTGTACGTAAAATATAAATTAGAAACGGCAATAAGTGCTTTTAAGTTCAACGTAATAGGTTTATACTATACACTGCTTTTTAACTGATAATTGGTAGAGAAATATACGTAATATTGTCATAAGCATACTAATAACTATTGACTATCCAAAAAATCCTTAAATAGGTGTTTCTGACATTTGAGAAATTTGAAGAATTTTTTTCTTCCTTCATAGGGTTTCTTTTGTATGTTCAAATATTTTAAAGGTTGGTTTTGAGGATAAATATATTTATTGGGGTTCGATAAAGAAAACTTAATTCATAGAATGTAAAATTGTGCAGTGTGTGAACTTCTAAGTGAAGATACAGTCTACTTTCTCTACTATACAGGAGATATATAAAAGTATAAGAGTATATTAAAAATATACATTAATATATCATGACAAATGAACAGAAATAATATACGTGTATCTAGTAAAGAAAATAAGTTCTTTTTCCAGTCATCACTATGATATAGAATTGCCGAACTCATTTTGTTAGTTTAATATACAAAAGAGCCATCACGCCATAGTCTAGTCGATGTTAGATACAGTATCTACGTAATACAACATATTTATCTACACATTATAACCTAATGTAATTATATTCCCTTATGATAATAAAACTCTGCTTCAATATAACGCGGTCTTACAGGGAAATCAACTATCGTAATGCTTAACGCTACCTCCAATTACAATAATTAGCCAGCTAATGGCTCAGTACGCACAAGTACGTATTATTTTTCACATCAATTAATGGGCACGTATTCTCACAGTGCGTGAACAGTATGATAAGCCGTTATATGCGCCAAATAAGACGAGAGCTCAAGTTATAATGGTCGCGTACGCATCACGCGTCGAAGGCGTATTTAATGAGCATTCGCCGTGCATCAGGCACAGATACAAGCTTAACTACCGGCGTGCACGCTATCGCTTAGGGTAAGTGCACACTATCGCGGATTCCATCTGTATGACGGGCGATATCATTAAAGAATGCACTAACAAAAAATAATGGAGCGAATTGATAAAATGCTTAAAACAATTACGAAAATTGTAGTGTTGTTTTACACGTTAGCTATCGAACTTATTTTTGTACAGTTATTTTATTATTCAAGTTAGGGATACTGGATAGGATGAAATACGGAGAGCATTTCACGTCCGTATTCCATCCCATCCCGATAATATATTGTATAGTAGGTATATACAAACACAGATTACCTTTTTAATTGGACTGTGTGATCTGGAAAGCCTTCGCAGCCTGTTTGTATGAGTGGAGGCAGGGAGACACATTTCTGAGGATCGTGATACTCCGTCTGCTAACCCCTTAGTGATATGGCGTGAAGATATGTTGTTGTTGTTACGATTCTGGAACACGACTCTGATACTCCATAATGATTTTAACTTGTATTTTTTTTGTTATTTATCAATGTTATATAAAACTCAAACGTGACATAGCCATCTATCAACACACAGCCCAAACCACTGGACGGATCAAGCTGAAAGGCATCCAGGTAGATGTTACGACGTAGGCATCTGCTAAGAAAGGATTTTTAAAAATTCAACCCTTAAGGAGGTGAAATAGGGTGTTGAAATTTATATGAATTTCTTAGAAACAAACGCGGGTGAAAAAGCGGGGTACAGCTAGTTTAACATAATTTCGATTCGACAAAAATACTGACTGATAAAAGAGTTGCCACTAAACTTTGTTTTTGTTTGACAACTTTATCACTAGTCAAGTCATTTGACATTTTTATTCCTCATTACTTGCATTTTAACGAGTAACTATTATTACTTTACTCACATGGTTATGGCGTATGTTAATACGTAGCCATTATCTCTGAGACCATGTAATAAATAACATCAATTATAATTCTACTAGTAATTGCAGATACTATAATTGGTAACAAAACTTTTCAATTATACTTAATAGAATGCGAGGCAATATAACGTTCAGAAGTAGATAATAAAAATGTATTATAATATGGTATAATACGTTTTAAGGGTATTTTTATAGGGTTTTGACTATAACTAAAGACATATAGTTACATCGCAATGGTTAAATAAAATTACTAACTGCACCCTGCAATTTTTCCCTCTTTTATATCCCTTCGAAATATCGTAATTGAAATATACTTTACGACCTACTTACGATCCTTAGATACACAGGAATGTCACCTTTTCTAAATGAATTTAAAAAAATAATAATTTTATTTGGCACACATAAATACTGACTATGAATTTTAGGTAAACATTTTTACAATATTTTCGTATCATAACTTTTATATAATATTCAAAATTGGGCTTAGAGAAATATTATAATCTTAATTTGTTACTAATGCATACATATTACTTGTTATAACAAAAAAAAAACGGGGGAGAAAAAAATATATAAGCACATTTGGATATAAGCTTATCAACATAGTTAATTTTAATATTTAGATTTTCCATTCGAAAAAATTAACTTTTTATACATCCTTATGTATAATATGAAGTTTATTTTCAGTTCAATTAATTCAACTATTCAAATTTGTGTAACATAATGTTGATAATAATTCTACAAATAAATTTATTCACTAATGAAGGAGTTGCCGTATATAAAAATAAATTTTGTACAAATGGCAAATTTATCGGCTTAACTAAATTCCCTTCACTTTTTTAATTTCTCTAGTACAATTTCGAAAATTCTACAAATAAATACACCTCTTTATTATAAACATTATATGTATATGTTATAATAACGCTGTAAAAAAGAGAGATAATTAATCCGTAGCATAATACCCCATTTCCCTCGAGATCGAAGTGAAATAACCGAAACGACGGAAAGTAAAATTCTACACTGCCATGTCTATATAATCCGTTTATGTTTTTCATTCTATTAATTACTAATTAAGTTGCCATGTGTAAAAAGATTTAACTGCGTTTTTAGTCTATTAATCACTGATTAAGTTGCCACATGTAAAAAGATTTAGCGGTTTGCACGTAGTTTCGTGCGTACAGATGACGTTTGTGCCGTGCGTACCCGCTGTTAAGTTGGCGTGTCTCGATTGAGCCGTTCATACATATTTAGCTGGAATTGGGCTCGGGAAATCGGATTTATTACCACTTTCACTGGGACATTCCTATTCGATACGAATGTTTACCCAGGTAATTAAATTGACACGGCGCTAGAAGCAAGACGTGCGACTACGCTCAAAATGCCTCCATATTTATATTGGTTGTTTTATTTTTCGGAAAATAGGACGGTGTGTGTTTTTAAATATCTACACAATCAGAGAATACGCTTTTCGTGACGTCATAATACGGAAAAGTTCGCACGAAACGCAACATCATAGCTTCGGAATTATATTCCATTTTATCCAGAGACCAGGTAGGGACTTAGGGAGGCCGCAGCCCCAAAGACTTAAAGATCATAAAATACCTATGTACCTATAAAAGAACCCCCTTTTCCATCCAAAGGTCATGCCGATTCATTTGCAAATCAGCAACCGCCTACTCCTAGGTTGATCCGAGCCTATCCATCTGCAATTCCGCAACGGCTTACTCCTAGGCTAATCCGGGTCTATTCACCTACAATACACTAGCTAGCGATTACGAATAGAACGTAATCAGAAATTCCATCTCGGGTTTTCCCTCGCATGAAAGCGCCAAAAGCATTAGGGAAAAAGGCGATGATTAATATTTTTGTTTATCTAACTAGCTAAAGGGGCGCTGACGTGACCGTGCCACGTGACTAACGATATTATCATCTTTAATGGCTAATTTTAGCAAGAGCTAAACGCTGTCATCTATTGCGGCTAAATGAATGTTTTGATTAGGTGAGTGCGTTATGGTAATTGGTGGGTTTTTACACAGGTTATGTCCTATTAGGGTGTTGTTTAAAGGGTGTTAAGGGGAAATTACATGATCCTTGTATATGCCCTTTTATGAAAACAAATATTTCTTTTTAGTTTGATTATTCAGGCTTATTTAATTACTGTAGTAATGTACTGTAGCCTGTTAAAACATTTTTCAATTTCATATCTACGGTAAAAAATATACAGCCCTTTGACAGACGGATGGACAGATAAGACGAACCCTTAAAACAAATATTAACAAATATCTCTAGGTAATTTAGCTGTAATACATTTTGTAGTTACTTTACGGGTTTTAACGCGATAAAATATTTTGGGCACTAGCAAAAACACCTTTGCGCGACGTTTGGGCCTGGTCACACCAGCTGTAGTCACGTGCCGATTAGGTGACAAAGACGTAAGTCTCAAACAAGTATTAGGTACCTGTAATATTTAAAAAAAATATTGTAACAACACAAAATACCTAAGTACAGCGTAAAATTGACAATAAACAAGGCGAAAACCCCGCATCCTTCTCTGGTTATTTATCTACATCCCTTACCCATCTACATCTGTAACGGGGGCAAGTAAGCCCCAGATTTGCGAACTAATTTCAACTGCAAATCCCTAAAATGAGTGGGATTTGTGAAGGCGGGACTGTACATACCTTTATGATTTTTTCTTCAAGGATGTAACTGGCTGGATGATCGCGTTATATTCTTTTTATTTTTTACGAAAAATTCGTGTTCGATTTTTGAATATACGAACATACGAAAAATAATGCTTAAATTGTTTCTAAGTGTGAAAAACACATATGTAGCGCCTATAACATTATATTTTTTAACTATCTGTGTCTTTTAATTCTCCAATCCCTTCCAATATACGTATAAAAGTTACATATTTATTTAAGAAAGTGCTGCTAATATATTAAGTACTATAATTGTACTGAATGAATGAATGAATGAAATATTCTTTATTGTGCACGTAGCAAACATTACAATTTAAAAGAACATATACATTTATGTTAGGTACACAAAGGCGGCCTTATTACTCAAATAGTAATTTCTACCAGGCAACCGTACTGATGTATTGTGATAAGTTTACTATCACTACATCAGTATTTGTTGTAAAAGAATTATAACTCCATAAAAATACAAAAGTGTAATGTCAAATGCTATCCATCACATGTCATTGCGTCAAGAATTTTATCTGCACATGGCCCTTTTTTATTTAATTAACTTTTTTTTATGTTCTACACGATATCATAGAAATATTATTTTATTTCGGCGAGTGTACCACCCGTCGGCTAATTACGACAGGGGCGGACATGTCAGTTGTACGTTCCGGCCCATTAAATACCTCGGTCCACCCTGGACATTGGACATGTAAGTGTCATAAACGTCTGAATTCAAACTTGGAATACGCGATGTTTTTTCGAATTTGTAACAGGAATGTGTTCTTCACCTTTTAAATTTAATGTGCGTTTTGGCAATAATTCACCTAATTGTATGTTTAATCTATTCGGACTAAAAACTAACTTATTTTTAACCACATAAATAATTTTTTTTTTCATTAATTTTATGTTATTAGATTAATAATAATTTTTTTGCTACTTCATATTCCCTAATTTAAATATATATAAAAACAACTCATAATCTTTAAAATAATAATTATTTCTTTATTTGATTATTTTTTTAACTGTAATTTAAATTCTTTGGAAACCCTTCATTTTATATTTCTATCATTATTTGGAGTCGTTTCCAGGAGCGTTCCCATGAAGTTCCCATGAAGGAATAACAAAGTGCTTAAAGAATTCCATATGCAAATTCCTATGACTTCCCATGGCCACAGGGTGTTCACGAAATTTGCATCATAGAAAGGGTTCCATCAATCACACAGGTAAGGGCCGCTTGCCGATTATGATAAAACTTCACATTGAATCGATTTTAAAAAGCATAATTTTATTTAGGATCAAAGAATGTAACATATCAATATTTCTTTTCGGTTATTCTCTGCTGGTTCACGGTGGTTCGAAAAATACGGACATCTAAAATCCCAAATACTTTTTAATCTAATAAACCTGTAGTCAAACCATACGTTGATTTTGTCATCCTTTTCATGTCTTTCGATTTTCATAAAACACACATTTTTTAAATAATGATGTTAGTATGTTAATAGGTCTATAGGTCTCACTTAAAAGCCATATGCTGCTATCATATGTCGCGTTCAAAATAGACATGTTCAAAATAGATATTGGCCCATGGCAACCCTTTTTGGATAAACTATGCAAATACCGCGGATAGCTGCGATAATTAATTAGGGGGGTACGGCAGCTGGTTCATTCATATGCTAATCACCTGAACGTTGTTCAAGGTGAAATCAAATAACCAGCCTTTGTTTGAACTTACTCACTTTAAAATGTTATTGTGCGTTTATGTGGAGCTGGCAATGTCCCGCGGTTTCTGCGTTTGAATTTAGAATAGTTTTAACGCTGACGTCACTTTATTCTACACAATTTGTACGTTTGAATTTAGAATTATTTACTATTAAGTCACATATTATTCTACATGTTTCCATGTTTGAATTTAGAATTGTTTATTATTACGTCACATTTTATGCTACATGTTTGAATTTAAAATAAATTTAGAATTATTCTAAATTTAAACTTTGTATCCAATTTTTTACCTACAAATGGCCAGTTTATCAAAAGCGATATGTTCAATATTAACTAGCAGGATCTAGCTTAAATTAAACTAAATAAAAACACAACAATAAACTACCATAGTTAATTAGGATTGGGTTTGATTCTGACTTGCGTGTTTTTTATGTATTATAAAATATGTATATAATTATTGTATTAAATTTTCAATTATTTTTCTTCCTAATGTCTTTACCTATTCTACTATATCAAGATAAAGCAGACAAAGAAAATTAAGAAGAGAAGAAAAAAGAAGAAGTAAGAAGAAGGAAGAGAAAAGACGATATTACCGGTGATAGCCACTAGCGAGGTATAGAGTTCCTACTTATAACTACTACTGTAGGAACTTCATACCGTGCTCTTGGGTTTGCCAAAGTTCTTCCGTCTAAGAAGATACATTCGAAAGAAGAATCACAGAAAGAGAAGACTGAGAAGAAAATAATTTATGTGACATCTATCCATGTATTACTTATTTTAAAAGTTTAATTTGTTCTAAAATAATAGTAATCTAAATTACTATTAATTCCTAAAGGATTATTAGATCCTGTTTGATGTAAAAATAGTAAATGAATTATAGTTAATATTAATAAAGTAAAAGGTAATAAAAAATGAAAAGTATAAAATCGAGTTAATGTTGCATTATCAACTGCAAATCCACCTCAGATTCAATTAACTAATATAGTTCCTAAATATGGGATAGCTGATAATAAATTAGTAATTTCAGTAGCCCCTCAAAATGATATTTGTTCTCATGGTAAAACATAACCCATAAATGCTGTAGCTATTAATACAAATAAAATAATAACTCCAATTATTCAAGTAAGTTTAATTTGTTCTATAAATAATAGGAAGGAATTAAAATAGATATTTTGCTTGATATAATATATTGAAATAATGTATTATGTAATTTCGTAGGTATACTACGTGTGTTATGTAATTTCGTATATAAAATTTTAGTCTCCTATTGCCAAACACGAGTCTTCTTTTATGCCATTGTAGGCTTATTATTTTTATAATATTGTCTAGTTAATACGTACCTACAGCAAGATAATTCTTACAGGTGATGGCGGTGCTCGTAAATGCGGTTTCTAATTTGTTAGTTTACCCACAGTTAGCTTAATTGTATCACCATTTTTATATCACTGAAAATAACTATCGGTTGTACAGTTTACTATTAAAGAGTCAACTAGTACAATACGAATCTACTACTATACTAGACATTAATCAGTATCAACTACTTAAATCCTTCCACCATCGTACCTTACATATAATGGTCGCCGCACGCTTATCAACTTGGAAAGGGATCGTAAACGCCTCGCCTAGAAAAGCGAAGATGATACCATTACGTTACGTTTCCCATTAGTGTGCGTTGCAGTATGAAGTTTCATACAAAGTATACTGACCGGCTCAAGGTGATACGGTTACGATCCCTTTCCCAGTTGATAAGTGTGATGCGACCATAATGCTTCATATTAATTACTTGGTAATCGGAAATGTAGTCGGTGTCATGAGAAAGAGAGATATCTCCCCGGTCGTGTCGCACAACACGGCTGCTACATGGCACTACCTTTTACCGTAGTTTTAAGGTTCTATCTTTTTTTTTTTTTTTTTATGATATAGGAGGGCAAACGAGCAGCCGGAGCCATTTTCATGACTACCGACGTCCACAAACATCCGCATAGAGGCTATACAGATGCGTTGCCCTCCTTTCTCCTCCCACCTCCATGGGCCACCGGCTACTTACACACCGCACGAAACGCGACAGCAGAGCTGTCACTTTACGCCAGTCTCGTGTAAGCGAGAGGTACCTCCGCGGTCGTGCCGGCCCAATTCGACTGCATGCAAGCATGCAGTGTGGCACTACCTTGAAGTATTACATTATCTTCTATCTATATATATATAAAACTCA
>LUGF01041125.1:169865-185293 GCA_001625245.1 Calycopis cecrops | reverse complement strand
TACCTACTATGTTTAATATAATGAATGATGTCTAAGTTCCGAGCCATACGCCCATAGAAGCTCTTCCTTTATTAGGCAACAATGTAACTTGCAGTACATTAAGATACGAAGGTCTTAACGACGTTAAACAAGACGTACTAATTAAACGACTACAGATATGAACACAGTAAGGCATTATGATCGCCGCACACTTAACAACTTGGAAAGGGATCGTAACCGTATCACCTCGAGCCGGTCAGTATTCTTTGTATGAAACTTCAGAATAACGGGAAACGTGACGTAATCGTACCGTTCACTTTTCTACGCGAGGCGTTTACGATCCCTTTCCGAGTTGATAAGTGTGCGGCTACCATTATATGTATACAGGGTTATTTTTAAAACACCTACATTCTTTCCAATGTAGGCGATAACGTCCCCTTGCGAGCTCTAGAAGCCTAGAGAGGGGCGGTAGGGGCAATGTTATGTAGACTTTTAAGGTGAGAAACAATTCAAATTACCTAATTTTCGCCCAGTTTGGGCATAAGACGAAATAAGTTCTTCTCTAGTATATGGTTAGCTAGCATCTTTAACAACATTTGTTCTATGACTATTCACAATTCGCTAATTTATTTTTGCATATAAAAATAAATATGAATTCAATTTTTCGTCCGTCGTCGTACCTACGGAAGGAGGGGTCGGCGGGTCTACCGGCTGTCCACATGAGCGGGCCGCGCGGGACTTACAAATGTCACCACAGTACATTAAAAACTTATAAAATCATTTCAAATTGATTTATTGGGTTAGGGTAAATCCGGGATATATGCCCACCTTTTTGAATTTTACTTATATGTCCTAGCACCTAAATAATAAATAACTAATTTTAATAAATGCATCGACTTTGGTTCTTTATTTGACTAAGTTTTATCTTTTTTTGTGAAATCGTCAATAAATAAACTATATATCCTAAATACATAAAAAACTGCATATTGGGATATATGCCTCACATGCGAAATATACGCCCCAGTCCTCATTTTCTGCAGGCGATAAATTTTGGAAGAAAACATACATTTTAATCAACATAATCTTTTATATCATTTTATCATTAAAATGGTATTTTTAATGATTTACACACTCTAGTCCTTATCTAGAAGAAGAAATAAAATTAACTTACTTGGTACATTCAAAGTTATAGAGGGTCGAAAATCTGTTGCAAAGTAACATTGCGACTGTGTATCTTGTCGCCGCCATTAACGGTTCTACGCATCCACACGCCAGCGTTTCCTGGCAGACCGAACTGAGAAGTGCGTTCGTGTTTTAAGGTAATATTTTGTCCGCGCTTTCTAGAATTGACATAGTAAGATCGGGGCATATATCCCGCTTGGGCATGTATCCCGGACTTAGCCTACTAGCTGCGCCCTGCGGTTTCACCCGCATAAGTATCGATACCGTGGAAATATCGAGATAAAATGTACCTAAATGTTGACCCGACCTGTTAGATTATTCTTGCAAAATTTGAAGTAAGTCCATGCAGTACTTTTTAAGTTCAGCAAGGACATACCTACAGACAAACAGACAAAAAATCTAAAAACTATATTTTTTGCCTCGATATCCATCGTAACCACTCACTCACCCTGATAGATGCGATAGAAGATGCACAGCGAACTGATATGTCTACGCAAGGCAAGAGCATCAAGCTGGCGGGAGAGACACTGGTTATCGACGATTCGAGTCGTATATACATTACTAATATCGATACTGCCAAGACTTGTTCTTCATAGCGTTTGTATGAACGACAAAGTTGTATTGGCGTTTTTTGAATTTATTAATTTATATTTAATTTTAATTTAATTTATTTATTATTTCTTAAAAACTAGTAATGATATCTCGCTCCAACGATTTTTTTGTTGACAGTTTTCATTGAGATCTACAGAATATATATTTTTTAGATGTCTATTTTCTTGCTCTCTTACTTTAGAAGTTAGAGGGGGACGAAGCTCATTTTTCGTTTTTGGAAGCGTTCTTTCAAACATTTTTTTCGAAAAAAGGTTTTAGTAACCTTAATGTAATTTTCAAAGACTTTACCCCGAACAGAAGTTCTCAGAATGCATCAACTTAGGCCTAATAGTTTCGGAAAAAAATACTGTGACGTATGTATGGACGGCGGACAGACAGGAAGAAAGATATGACGAATTTATAAGGGTTCGGTTTTTGCCATATGGCTACTGAACCCTAAGAAGGTCTTAAAATTATGTCAAGGTTGAAATATTAGTGGAAGCCTTTTATATACATAAAAGTAATAACGATTATTTTGGATTTCTTTCATTGTTGCATTACTTAGCTAAGATTACAATTGATCGTTATTTATATCAAACAAGTGGACCCGGCAAGCTTCATGCCGCTTCAGAAGAATAAAATTAAATTATACAATACAGGACGCTTTCGACCCGGTGGTAGCGGGCATGAAAACTTGATTAAATGTGGCGAAACATGCTGGTACCATACCGCAGCGTGGTCGATGGTTACACTTCGGCACTGCATCCAGTTGATTACGTTTACTGCAGATCAAATCTACAACACATTTCGGAATCGAGAAACAAGGTGGTCTGTGACGGCAGCGACCATAGTATTTTGATTTTCTTGTAGATTTTCTTCTTTCTTTTAACTTTGCTTGAAGCTTGACGTTAGGAATTAGACTATGCGAATTTCTTTCTGTATTATTTCGTTTCACGTATTTCGCGTTTGGGTAGTAATTTTCATATTCACCCCAAAACTTTGCCAGCAATTTACAACCTCTTGTTTGTATTTCAGTGACATTTGTGGATATACTCGGTGAATTGAGAAAATTGTGAGTCCATATTATTTGCCCGTCGTCCGTATCTGCTACAGCCCTGGGAACTTTTTGATATGACCTCGTTCTTTGAATTGCTGACTTATTCGGTATAGTTTTACTAAATTTATTATTACTGGTCCTTTTCTTAGGTGGGCTAAGTTGAGGCTTTCTTAAATTAGAAGTTGGATTAGTATTATTAAAAGTAGGTTTGGCAGTGTTTTCTTGTAAATATAAATTACAGTTATCAGATGTACTAGCATCAACTCTTACTTCTGTTCTTTTAGGTAACGATCCATACATTTTCTCTGTTAAAACTCTCCAAAACTCTGATGAGGGAAACAAGTTTATTTCCCTGCAATTAGTTGTCATATTTCTTTTTGTAGTTAGTTTAGTTTGGGATGGAAATTGCTGAAGTTTGTCATTAAAGCTATTATGTTCATTTTCATAACATTTCTCGTGAAATATCTCTGTCTGAGTTGATGCAATGGATAAAAAGTCTTGGAAGTCAATAATCGGTTTAATTTCCCTCTCAGAGTCGAATAGCACAAAACTATTTTCAGGTATCGAGGAATTTTCATAATATATATTCTTGTTACTTGTAAAAGGTTCAATGTTTATGTAACTGAGAGTAACAATAGTGTTACTATCAGTTACATAAACTGGACGAAGATTATAATTTTCACGACTATGTTTAGTATTTTGTAGACTATTTGGATTAAATCTGCGAATATGCACTAAACGACGTTCTTGCACATTCTTATCACTTTCTGATTCAACCCCTCTATACGTAACATGTTTTTTGGGACTAACTTCATGAATACATTTTCTTAATTTATCGGAAATGTGAATTGTATTTATATATTTCTCTATATTATGATGAGCATAGTTAATCTCTCCGTTAAATCTTCTAATAGAGTACGTATATTTTCTACTGTTTTTAAATGTCTTCGGCATTTGTGTTTCAAAATTAATTCCACATGTGATTTTATCTATACTTCTCTTTTGGTGAATCTAAGATTGATACAGTTTTGACAATTTGATTTTTTTCTTGTTTTAATTTACTGTATTTACTTCTCAAAAGTTTATGCACTCGTCTTTCAGAGTCGACTGCAGGAATTTAAGTAGGTGTTTTAAAATCAGACATATCAGAATGCTGATCTATACCACGGCGATCAACTTTGTATTTCCAGAGAGTTTCTATGTGATGTTCATACATTTGTGTGATAATTTGGCTTAAACTATTGCTTCGTATGTAATTTTGTGTCATGACTATTGTTTTGGGGTATTATAAGAATTTTTCATTGTGTTTGATCATATTAAACTATTTTCTATCTTTATGTACTTCAAACATTTTCTTTGACATTATATACCATGACATTTAAATACTTCAAATGTTATCAGAAATTCCTACCACCAAACAACCTTTTTGAACGTAGACAGAGCTGTCTACGTTTTTGAATAA
This sequence comes from Calycopis cecrops, assembly GCA_001625245.1. Taxonomy (NCBI): domain Eukaryota; kingdom Metazoa; phylum Arthropoda; class Insecta; order Lepidoptera; family Lycaenidae; genus Calycopis; species Calycopis cecrops. The sequence continues at coordinate 181,022 of LUGF01041125.1, read as the reverse complement.
TAGAACCATAGATTTAGATCCAGTAGTGAGAACAATTCTAAATCTATGAATAGAACAATGTCTGAGATTATTGTTTGCCATGTTTAAAATTACTTTTCACTTGACTACTGACTGACTTTTCAACTCGCTCGATGGGGCACCAGGAACTCGAAAGCCGCGCGGAACGTAACAGAATAGCCTTCACTTTTAGGGCTGAATTCGGCTGCAATGCTACTTGGCACTAACCTCTCACAATTTTTTTTTTCTTTATTACTCTTTTGATAAGTTATTTCAACGTGGTCTAGTGGTAAGCGTGTTCAATCACAGACGTGAGGTCCCGGGTTAGAATCCCGGGTCGGACCGAAAATTGTTGTTGGGATTTTTCAATTTCTAATAACAGTCCGGAGTTAGAAAATTAGCGGTGTTACACCCCCGTGCCTCGGAGAGCACGTTAAGCCGTAGGTCTTGCGCCTGATTTCTCACCGGTCGTGTCGGATTGCCGTCCCATCGGAATATGAGAATGAGGGAATAGAGAGTGCACTTGTATCCTCGCACACTTGTGAACTATTATATGTCCTGTGCAGATGGCACGTCTATGTAGACGGCCGCCGTAGCCGAAATCGGCTAGGACGACATTATTATTTTTTTATTATTTCAATGTCATAATACATGTCCACAGTGGTCAATGTCAGCTGTTCAATATAAAATAGCGTATGTTATTTTAAATAATTGTATTGACATAAGTTTAATGTAAAAGGATTATTAATTAATTATTATAATATTTAATTGAAACACAATTGAACGAAGGTATAGTGCCACAAACTAATTTGACCCGGTCATAATCTAATTAAGTGTTGCCATTAAATTAAAACTCCCAATTTTTAGAGTAAAAAATAATGAATGATGCTATCACAACACTAAAATCATGATAACTATTTCTTGATTAGAAATAAGAGAGTGCAGTATTATATTTTAATGTTATAATTATGGTCGTGTAAATAATCAAAAGTACAATTTAAATTTCCATCAATTTCTGAGGAGAGCTTGACAGCTATCCTCAGTATTGAGTCAGAAATCAAGTCTCAGTCAAACGTCATCGGAAACGCTGTTTTCACTTTCACTTTCTGCCTAAACTTATGTGAAAGAAAGAAAGAAAATCATTTATTCGGACACAATACAAGAGACAACAACAACAAAGTATCATATACATATACAATATAATGACAATTATATTCTATTATCTTGTAATGATTGTAAGTACCAAAACGGTTTGGTTCGGTATAAGCCAGGTCTCATGCTTAACATGGAATTTGGCACCGGTTTTCAACCATACCAGTAAGATGATGCGTCACTGATGCCTCCTGACCTCAGGTATTGAAAATGATGTTACTTGTGGCACATATTATATGAAATAAAAATAAGAATACAATTTCCTCGATAGTGCAAAACTTTAAAAACGTATAACTTACACATAAGACAGAGGGACTATAAAATGATACAGATACAATACGAATGCAATACGAATAAAATACAGATACAATACAATACAAATACTTAAATAACTTTTTATTCACCTGTATAATGGATACATTTCCGACCGTCATATCTATTTTCCGTTGCTCCTCAATGAGAAACAATTTTGAACCTCGGCTAAATGTATTTACCTGGTTAAGCACTCTGATAGATGGTGGAAAGTTGTTCCATACCTTCGAAGCGGCGTATCGGAAACTTCCTCTGAAGGCAGCAATTCTATGCGTTATATTGTCTTCTTTACATTTAATTACTCTAAACATTAAACACGCAAGGTAATGTTTGCGTCGTGAGTTCATTTTGAGTATGGAGTGAAAATTTATGCACGGTTTGACATGGTCTCTACCCGGAATAAAATAGCAAAACCATGCGCACGCATTTTATACTCTTTGTATTAATTTGTCAATTCAAGCCAGTAGACGAGGTCCATAAATAGTATGGGCGTAATTTAATTTTGATAAAATTAGAGTTTCGACGAATTGCTCTCGAAGCTTTACAGAGAGAAACGGTCTTATTTTATAAAGAACTTTCATCCGATAAAAGCAGTTGCCAATCGACTTTACCACTTGCCGTTCGCATCTCTGGTGGCTATCCATGATTAGTCCTAAATTACGAGTCTCATCCGTCCTATGTATACGTTTACCTAACAACATTAGAGAAAGTGGTTCAGGGAGGTTCCTAATCTGCTGCTGAGATCCAAAAACCGTATATTTGGTTTATGAGGGATTTAAAATAAGACCGTTTCTCTCTGACCACCTAACAATACGGTCTATATCATCACTTATGTCCCGTAATGCCTTTTTATGTTCCTTAGGATGGAAGGATACAAAGAGCTGCATATCGTCCGCGTACATGTGGTATTTAGACTTTTGGAGGCAATCTCCTATATCAGCACAGTAGAGGTTAAATAAAATAGGCCTCACGTGGATCCTTGTGGTACTCCCATCCTTAACGGTGCAAGGAAAGATGCATTAGTACTACCATCAGCAAGCTGTAGTTCCACAAGTTGTTTTCTATTTTCAAGATAACTGTGATATAACTGTGTGTAATAATCGGTTCGCTTAAATATGCATTCTTTTCTAAATATTGATTTTAAAAAAAAATTACATGAGTACAATATTTTCGCCATTCAGCCACTGAAATATTATTAAAAGCCTTTACAACTAGTTGTAGCGTCTCTGCATTTGGCTTTCCAATGTTATGCTAGGCGACGAAACGTTTCACGTTCTGGAGCAAAAATCTTTGTGCCTAATGCATCAGCTTGTTCTTTTTCTTTGAATAATTATCACACAAACCTCTCACCAACGCCTACAAAATAGGATACACACATTTATAAGTATATAGCACTATTTGCACTCTGTGCACGTTGCTACGCCACCAACAGATAAGTCAGCATGGACTATCACAGCAATATACCTATTTTAAAAATCATTGGAATGATAGTGGTTCGATCTATCGAAAATTGGTCGTACCTAAGTAAACTCAGAATCCTTCGCGGGCGCATGCAAAACAACTTCACTAAGGATCATCACATTCTCAAATGCATAGTTTATGATTCTAGAAAGAAAATAGTAAGAGATGGTGCCACACTGTGCTGTGGCGTATCGTGCGGTGTCCAAGTAGCCGGTAGCCCATGGAGGTGGGAGGAGAAAGTAGGGCAGCACATCTCTATAGCCTCTATGAGCGTCGGTAGTCATAAGAATGGCTCCGACTGCTCGTTTGCCCCCTTATATTATAAAAAAAAAAAAAATGTAAATGGGTGATACTTAGCTCAAACAGGGTAACACTAACCTATGGCAGAAGCTACTCGTTCGTCATTTTACAAACGGTATTAATGGCATTTGGAGACGTTTCTCTTTTTGCATAAAACTTTTAAAATAATGTTTCTCTCAGCACTAAAACTGATGCTTTTCAGAATGACGGTTTTAGTTCCAGTCTTGCCCATCGGGTCAGATAAGTTTGTGGCATTGTAACCCTAATTATTATACCTGTCATTGTCAGCACGTATGGGATGACAGCAAATGTCACATAAAACCAAACTATTAAAAACAGGACTGTGTGAAGGAAAATAATGACGGCCGTTTATAGTCCGTTTAGGATTATTAACAGTTTAGGTTGATTTCTCTATTTACGTACACAAAAATTCGATAGGACTCATAATGATACGATAAGACAAAGAAAAAAATCTGAGAATAAGCTCGCTGAGTGGCAATGGGCTGGTCACACACTTAGCAAAACCTATGGGTGATGGGCCAGAAAGGTTTTTGAATGGAAGCCGCGTTCAGTTCAAAACTATGTCCAACAGTGGACCAATGAAGGCTGATGATGATGCTGATGACATTGATGATGATACTCCAAAATTTTGCTCCCCAGATTAAATGCCGACCTAGGTAGTAAATTCTGCAAATACTGTCCAATCTTTCATTCCTGGGATGATTTTTCAATTAGTTGGCATCCGCTAAAAATTAAAAATACACTGCCTTTGACATATTTTACAAACATGCACCCACAATGTATGCGATTTTAATTTTATATATTTAATTTTCGGTCAAAACTATATTGAAAATCTAAACAAAATAAAACCTATAAGTGGAGAACAACCTATAAGTGGTGTTACATGTGTCTAATTTCATGAGAATCGGTAAAGTAATTTCATAAATTAGAAAAAAACGTGATTCCGCCGTCGTCGTTACGTCATATTCATCGAAGATTTTCTATAGATAATAACGAGAACATTTTTTTTCATTGTTTTTACTTTATTCAACTACAAATTACGACTGACAATTTTTATCAAATGAAGAAAATCAAAGGATACTACAGATAAGTTTACGACGTGGACTCGACGACGCAGTGGGTGAGAAGTCTTGATCCACGATGCAGAAACAGGCTGGGACAATATCACAGTGTGGACGATGCTTACAAACCGGCACTGGACTCAGTTCAATAGAGTTATTGCCGATCATATCTACAATGCATCTTGGTACCGCGAAACAAGGAGGTTTGTGGCGGCAGCGAGTTTTATATTTCTCTCTGCCAACGGTTTTTAGTTTTTCTCTTAGCGCCTGGATGTTTGGAATCGGATAATTTGAATTTAATTCCTTTTTTTGTTCCTGTTCACAAGCTTGAGTTTTTAAGGTTTCTTGCTCCATGAAGCATACTGGAATACCATTATACTCATATGTATTTGGTTGGAAATTCAATTTTTCTAGTTTTGGTTTTCGATCCAAGTTTTCTAATTTTGAACTCTCCGAACTGAAATGGATGTATTCAGTCTGATCGGGTGCAGGGTGATACAAACGATGAATATTTGTTTTTAGTTTATTCTGGGGTAGACATACTCCGACTGGCGTATACGGCAGGTGGTATTCATTGCTTTGGTCGCAAGTTTTGTAAATGAACCCAGTCAACTTTGACAGCCATTGGGAAATTTTTCGCTTCTTATCTTGTATAAATGGCGAATTTGATCGTATAGTCGCTTCTGCAGGTTTAAAATTTAAACAGCCATGTACAAGTGAAGACGGTGTATTGTGATTACATAATATTATGTGGCTGTCATATTTTGCCTTAACAGGCCTGGCAACTCCACTGTATGATTCTTGATATGACCTCGTACTACTATTTCCCATTGATGAATTTACATGATTATTTGATAAATATGTACAAAATGTTTTATCTGCGTTAATGTCCTTAGACAGATTAAGTTGAGGAATAATCCTACATAAATTAGGATCAGGATGAGTATTATAAGCAAATGATTTCTCAGTGTTTCCTTGCAAATTACGACGATCCTTACTACAAAAAGTTTCAGTCATATAATCAGAACTTTCCAATGTGCTTTTATGGCACTTTCTATGTACTTTACTTGCCAAAAACCTCCAAAATAACGATGAGCTAGAATTAAGCTTATTTGTTTCTTTGAAGCTATTTGAAAAGTTTTGGGGAACTTGTGATGGATATTGTTGAATTTTATTCTTATTTTTATCTAAACTCATGTTGTATTTACTTTCTGTCTGAGTGGATCCAACTGTTCTAAATTTTTTGAAATAACTTTTTGATGGATATTTTCTGTTTAGGTCTCCAAATGGAGTATTATTTTTACCTTCCGAGTAACCTACGAATTCCAAATTTTTACCCTTCTCATCTCTGAAGAGTTGACCGTTAGGCTTATTTGTCTTTTCGAGTATATAAATTGAACGAAGAGTATAATCTTCATCTCCATGCTTAATATGTTTTATGCCCTTTGGACCAAATCGGCGAAACACATATCTATCAGTATTTTTTCGGTCATTCTTACGATTTCTTGATTCAGCCTCTTTGTCTATAGTGTCTTTTCTGTGTTGTACCTCTACAACATGTGTATTAGATATAGTATTGCCCACGCTACGATTCATATCATTCTCAGAACCCTGTGAACAGTTAATTTTTCCATGAATACTTTTAACAGAGTATACATATTTTTTACTATTTTCATATGTCTTAGCCATTTGTACCTCGAAATCAGTTCCACTTATAATGTTTTTAGGTTCTGTTTTCGTATATGAAACAAGATATATATTTTTAATATCGATGTAATTACGACTATTTGATTTTTTTCTTATTTTGATATACTGTTTTTTTCTTCTTAAAAGTTTATAATTTCCTCTTTCAGTATCAGGAATCTCAATAATCTTAGTAGATATTTATTAGATGTTATTAGCATTTGAAATTGCAGAATGCGTATTTATATACAACTGCGATCACCTTTGTTGTTCTAGAAAGTTGATATGTATTATTCTTCTTTGTGATCTTTGTATATTTATGTTTTTACTATAGTTATCGCTTAATATACAATTTTGTGTCATGACTATTGTTTTGTATTATTATCAGAATTTTTCATTATGATTTTATAAGATTTCCTTATTTCCTATCTTATTATATTTCAACATTTTAATTTGACAAACTCTCTGACATTTAAAATCTTCAGTTCTTATCAGAAATTGTTGCTACCAATCAAACTTTTTGCTTAATACAAAAATATCTCAGGATTATAGTTCACCGCAAGCTGAAAATAAAATTTCCCTTGGCTATTTTTAAATTACCTGCTTTACACGTGTGTAAGCTGTTTTTCACTCCATCCCGCTCGATGGGTACCATCTACTTACAAACCACGTGGAACGTGACAGCAAAAGCAGGCTGCTTTTAACGCCCAATTTGGCTGCATTGCATGGCATCAGACTATTTCTTCTCTATTATTAGATAGATAGATAAAAATTATTTGCAATTACAAGCGCAATCAAAGAACAAAAAAAAATAAAACAGAAACTGATAACACTTAAAGTATAACAAACAATCTTAATCTAGCATATTTTATCACTATATGTAACTATATTGAATGCTGTAGCAACTATTACTATTGTTGATCCTGTCGACACAGGAGCAACAGAGATGGGAAAGAGTGGAAGATGAAGCGGAGAGAAGACGGTGGGCCCAGCCCGTTTTAAAAATTTCTTCTCTATCAATATATAGATGAATACGTAGTACGTATGTTTCATAAATTTATCTATATAATATAAAACAGCGTCCTAATACGTCTTCACAGTTCTCTATTGGGGGCGAAGATATTTTTTTTTTTATAAAAATCATAACTTGTTTAATTATGAATATTAAGGATCGAAACTCAGGCTACCTCTAGTACGATACTTAAACTCTGCTATAAAAAGATTATTCACCAGAAAAAGTGTTTCCAGCAGTTGTTAATTAGCACATTTATTTATTCGAATTGTTCAGTTAATTTGTTATAAACAATTTACAAAAAAAACTCTCTTTTTTCCTATAATTAAAAATACGCATTGTTTGTTGTCTTTTAGTTTCCTCTAGCAACTGGGCTATAGTACGATTCTTAAACTCTGCTATAAAAATATTATTCACCAGAAAAAGTGTTTCCAGAAATTGTTAATTGATGTGTGTGTGATGTGACGTCATCACTGAAAAGTTTCAAATCGGCTCGCGGCCGAAAATTCTTCATATCTCACTCAAATTTAGGTCTTTTTTGACCATTTCTTTTTAATCTGGGGTAGCGCGAAAATAATAACAACTAGCACATTTATTTATTCGAATTGTTCAATGATTTTTTTATAAACAATTTTCAAAAAAAATGTCTCTTTTTTTGACTATAATGAAAAATACGCTTTTTTTTTTTCTTTTTTGGACCAATACTTTTCATATTCATAAAATATAAGCCAATGCGCAAAAATAAACACCTTAAAGACATATCTACAACTACGGGAAGGTTATAAATTTTTACTTTACTTTTTTTTTAGCGTTTATTGTCAATAACTCAAAAAGTTGTAAAAATTAAAAAAAAAAATTATGGTACGTGTAAGTTATTAAAAGGAATATTTATGCACAGTTACAAGCGTACAAGAACATTATAAAAAAATAAAAATATTCAAAAACTTGCGTGTTTTTGATGGTTTTTTGCAATTATTTAAACAATTTATTGACCGATTTTGAAGTTTAAGGTCGCAAAATGACCACATTATGATCACTTTAAAAGGATAAAAAATTTAAATCGATATTGTTTGTTGTTTTTTAGTTATCTTAAAAAACAGTTTTTTACCTATAAAACCATTTTTTAAACAGTCTTCCGCAACTCCAAAAATGACACACTAAGAATAAGAATAAGAATAAGAATTATTTATTTGCGATACACATAATTTACATGAAATGGAAAAAGAGATTAACAAATGCAAAAGAAATGCACGTAATCTTATGTACTAAATTTTCTCTCATTGTGTGTGAACAGACCAACCCATTTTTGCGTATAATTTGCTGGACCTAATTACAGTAAATCATTTTCCTCTAGCAACTGGGCTATGAGTTCAACATATATAATCCATGACCCAATCGATGGAGCATCTACTCCAGTGCCTGCTGTGCCCAAGAACTTGTACATCGAGGATCTGCTCGCTGCCAATGTTGCCGCTACAGATGTGGCACAGTACTGGGCACATACAATTTGATCAGCTGAACACTGACACGAGAAGAAGAAAAAGAAGAACATACATAATACCTTTACAAAATATGACATTGTCACTCATTACGCATAGGTATCCTCGGAATAGTTGAGGGTCGGTCCTTCTTTCGATCCCAAACCACCATGTTATCACCCACGAGCACTTCCACAGCATAAGTTCATGTCCGAAAACCTCCCTTGGGCAGTAGCCCTTAGAACCCATAGAGTAAATCTGCAGTTGAAGTTAAAATCAGTTTGCTACAGAAGACTAATTTAAAAATACATATTATCTAAAGCGACTACAATGAATCGAAATAAAATAAAACCTATAAGGTGGATATAGCTACTAATTTGTGTGTAATTTTATGGGGTTCAGTCAAGTTATTATGTAAATTTGACCGAACAAATATCGTGTCACGAGATTTTATATATGTAGATAAAAATGAGAACGTTTATTTTCGGCTTGTTTTATTGTTATTACTTTATTTAATTCCAAAATACAAGTCAAAATGTATGTCGAAATAAGTGAAATTAAACAATAAGTCGGTATTATGTAAGATGTGGTGACGTAGCGGTAATGTAGTCTTGATTAAATTTGCAGAAACGCACTGGAACATTATCACAGTGTGGACGATGGTTACAATCCGGCATTGCGCTCAGTTGAAGATAGTTTCTGCCAATTAGGTCTATTAGGCATTTGGGCATGGAGATATAAGAACTCTCGTGATTACAGACAGGTGTTTGATGATACAAACTTTGAATATTTTTTTCTAATTTATTCTCGGGTTGACATATTTGTGTATTTGGCGGGCGGTATTGGCTGTTTTGCTTGCAAGCTTTGCACTTAGAGCCAGTTATCTTTGTCATTAATTGGCCAATTGGCCACAAAGAACGCTTTTTGGTTTGTGTTGCAATTGAAGCATCATTTGGTTGTATAGGCATTTCGGCTGGAGGCAATTTGAAGCAGCCATTTATAAGTAAACACTGTGGATTGTTATTAAATAATATTTTGCCGTCGTATTTATCTGCTATAAATCTGGTAAATTCACTCTGTGCTTTTTCAAATGGCATCGCAGTACTATTTTCATTCAATGATTTTACATGATTATGCGATAAATGTTTACACATTTTTTTATCTGTGTTGTTGTTATTAGAAAGGTTAAGTGGACGAATAGGCTTACATGAGTTAGGAGTAGTATTAGTAGAATAAAAAGTAGGTGTTTTGGTGTTTTGTTGGAAATTACCACAATTGTCAGGTATAGAAGCTTCATTCAGACAACAACCACAGGTGGCGGTGCTTTTAAGGCACTCTTTATATAATTTATTTGACAAAACCTTCCAAAACATAGAGGGGGTAGAACGAAGCTTATTAATATCAGTTGCACTGCTTTGAAACTGTGATGGAAATTGTTGTATTTTATCTTTATTTCCAACTAACCATGACTTGTTCTCAGTCTGAGTGAAACCAATGGATTCAAATTTATTGGAATCATTATTTATTGAACTTAAGCCTTCTGAGCAAGGATCAGATGGAGTACGATTTCTGCGCACCGCGAAATCATTGGGTGTTTTATCCTTTTCTCGTCTTCTCAAGACATGACTGTCTGTCTTATCTTTCTTTTCAAGTATATAAATTGGACGAAGGGTATAGGTTTCCTCACCATGCTTAAAATTTTTTAAGGTTTTTGGACTAAATCTGTGAGTCATTGATCTATCAGTACGTTTTCGCTCATTTTTACTTTTTTCCGATTCAGCCTCCTCCTTTGTAACGTGGTTGCTGGAACTAACTCCCTTTGTACAAGGTATGAATTTATCATCCGAGTGACTTTCTTCTGTATTTATCTTCATTGAGCCATTTAAATCTCTATTAACTCTTTTAATAAATGTACATTTTTTACTATTTTTAAATGTCTTAGCCGTGTGTGCATCGAAATCAGTTTTACTTATGTCATCTATATCTCTCCTTTCCCTTGTCAAGTTAGAGATGTTTATTTTATTTTCAGTGCGGTTACAACAATATGATTTTTTTTCTTGTTTTAATTTAGTGTATTTACTTTTTAAATGTTTGTGCACTCCTCTTTCAAAATCCGATTCAGGAATTATAGTGTGCGAATCGAAATCACTGTGATCACTTTTGTAGTTCCAGCGAGTTTCTACGTGATGTTCATACATTTTTCTGAAAGTTTGGTTATAAATATTGCCTTGTATAAAATTCTGAGTCATTATCATTCATTATCATTGGCTACAGTTTTGTGTTGTTACCAGATTTTTTCAGTGTTTTTTATAACATTTTTCTACTTCCTATATAAATGTACTTCAAACATTTTGCTTTGACAATATAAGCTCTGACATTTAAAATCTTCAAATGTTATCACAAATTCTTAATACCAACAAACCACCTTTTTGCTTAAATGATATAATATAAAATATAAAAATATATCTGAGAATATTGTTCACAAAATTTTCATTTCGAAGATTTGATTATTATAAATTTAAATTACTATTTTGCTATCGAATTTTATTATCTATGTGTGCCGATGCGTAGCCGTTCTTTACTGCACCCCCCTCAGGGCAAAGCAGTACTTCACGCCAGCCCGTCGACTGCAAATTCACAAATTTATGGAGTACTGCTCCCACCTTTGGGCAGGAGGGGG
>LUGF01041125.1:156999-169843 GCA_001625245.1 Calycopis cecrops | reverse complement strand
GGGGGGGGGGATTTAAATAAGGGCTTTATTTAACGTCCTTATATTAAATCTTAATTTTTTTGACGACCAGGCTGGTGCAGTGGTACAAGGCTCGGATAAGTGGAGCATGTTGCGCCAGGGGTTCGAATCCCCCCCTCGACGGATCTCCACCTTGTCATGGTGAGGGGGTTTAGTAGCCGTGGCTTGGACAACCACGGTGAACCAAGAGGGATCCCGGGTGGGGACGCGTCGGGTGGGCTTCGCTGGGACCCGCTCTGGATGCGTCCATGGAGGAGCGGTCGCGGGAGGAGAGGTGTCTCGGTGTGTCGTTGCCGTGCACCCTATCTCCAGCGACCGAACGGGGGCGCAACGTCTTTGGTTGGCGGTGGGGTCACAGAGGAAGAGGAGATGCGGTGTGTCGTTGCTGTCCTCCCTGTCCTCTGCGGCCGTTTAATGGCTGGTCCGCCGCCCAGCGGATGGGGCCATCAATGCCGGAGGTCCTCCACCCGTCCCTCTGAATCAGCAGATGGCGGCATGGATTCGGACGACCGGCGTGGGGTGCTCCGTTGGAGCATTGGGACCAGGGGTTAGGATGGGTACCTGACCCCATTGCACGGTTCCAACGTGGAGTAAGGACTGTTCAAAGGCAGCCGGACAGTCCCAAAGGAGGAGGAGTCTGGCCTTCTGTCTGGTTCCTGGGTAGCGTGCGTAAAGGCATTCCCCTGCATCAACAAAAAAAAAACAAAGGGTTCGAATCCCACCTTAGTCATGGATGATCTATGTATATCTATATGTATTTTTATAATAAAAATCTTAAATATTACTTATATAAAATATAATTCCGTTGTCTTGTACCCGTAACACAAGTCCTTACGGTACTTAGCACGGGGCTAGGCTAACGTGGTGTGATAAGTCCACAGATATTATTATTATTATTAATATCGTAGTCATTAGAGACGCACGTTTCTAAAAAATACGAGGTTGAGGAGGGGCCTACAAGTTCAATTATTCCAATTGGGTTTCTTCCCGATCCGTTAAATTTATTAATTAAATGAATAATACGTCATAAGCAGAGGTGATACGTCATGATAGACGCATCGCGTTTTGGACAGTAGGTGAAGCTGTTGGATTGAAATAATCTTGATACTTTTACTCAATTTATTGTAATATCAAACGTATTTAAATCGTAAAATCCTTTGAATCGTAAAAAATACTTAAAATTGTTTTCTACGTTTCTCTATTAAGACAAATAAAGTTATTTATTTTCCTTCTATATTTAGCATGTATGTAATGTAAAAATCATAAAAAAATGTTTTAGTATGATAACTTAAAATTGTTTATTATAAGAAAAGGTGTAATTTACTTTCCTTTACGTAATTAATAAAATACAACTTTGCCGAAGAAATAATGCAAATATTTAAAGATACAAATACATTCAAAATGTTAGTAAGAGGTAGTGCCACACTTACACGCAGCCGAATTGGCCGGCACGACCGGGGGAGTACCTCACAATAACACAAAATATCGACGTGAAGTAATGGCTGCAGTCGCGCATTGTGCGGCTCTCGGTGGTACTTATGCCGTTCTCAGATGAAGTGAAGCAGTAATTTAGCATCAAAAATCTCACCAAAAATCTTTCTCCCTACACTGAATGTTTTTTTATGGTATAGGGGGCAAAAGAGCAGTCGGAGCCACAGCCACATCCGCATAGAGGCTATACAGATGCGCTGCCCTCCTTTCTCCTCTCACTCCCATGGGCCGCCGGCTACTTGCACACCGCTAGAAACGCGACAGCACAGCTGTCACTTTACGCCAGTGTCGTGCAAGCGAGAGGTACCCACTATAGCTGAAACACTAGACCCCAAGCCAAAATGTATTCAAATATAATGAAAGTATCAAAACCCATCCATCCGCCAACGACACCGTGAAATAGTGAAGAACAAAAAAGGTAACCCAAGTATGGGCTATTAGAAGTAATGAATCGTCCGAAAGGGTTCGGCGATGGGGTGGCACCCTCGGTGATCATAGGTGATCTCCCAAATTAAACGTGTGGCCAGTACGTACCGGTTCCGACCGGTTCTTTCCATGCGATGACGCGTCTGTGGGAATTTGGTCTTGTGATTATATTATCACAAATTTATGGAGTACTGCTTGCTCCCTATAAGGTATACTTTGATCACAGCTAGAATTTACGTGTTAAGGAATAAAGAATCTACAGGTATATAAGGTATACTTTTTTTATAGCATAGAAGGCAAACGAGCATTTGGGTCACCTGATGTAAAGTGACCAACGCCCACAAACATCCGTACAACGTACAACTTTGATCACTAGAATTTACGTATTAAGGAATAAAGTGTTATGTCTAGATAGTCTGTTTTATAGAGCATTGAATAAATTTATTTCTATTTTATTCTATTCTTTTTTTATTCTATTCTATTCTAAAAATCTACATCTTTTTCTATTATTAGTTTTGTGTGCAGTCCGAACCATTTTTACTGCTAGAAATAGAAATAAGAAATAGAAAAACTTTATTTAGCAATTCCAACACACAGCTATATATTTTTCTCTACTTAACCTACACATAAGTACAATAACTATTGGTTACAAATACATACAGATATAACATCCGTTAATTTTACAGATAAACAAAATAAGTTGTTAAGTATAAAACCAGCAATTGAATCGAAAAATGCACAACAGTGTAACACAATCACCAAAAAGGTAACCACTCAGTTGAATGATTTTGGTCACCTGAATACATGACCACAATCCTGGTACTATCTGGTCCCCGATGCCCATAAATATCCGCAGAGGTTATATAGATGCGATGTCCTTTTTCCTCCTCCGTCCACCATGGGATACTCACGCTCATATTCATGAAACACGACTATTTGTAGTTCTAAGTACTAATTACAATGGAATGACGCTACGTCTTACTAAAGCGGTCACCCATCCGGAGTCGTCATCATCGATCGTTGCTTAACTTTTTAATAGTAAACTACTCGATTTACGATTATAATCACAATTAATGCTTTTAGGACGCAGCTTACAGGCTTGTCCTTGTGTACAAATGTTGTGCGGCCGCGGTGTTCGATACTCAACCCTAGTGGAACGGTTTAAGTTCGAGTTTCGCTCAGCAGCCGAATCGGTGTCAAGCCACATGTGGTCGTTTGACGGACCAGATTTGATACGCTTTATAATTCGTCAGCATCATCAGATTGTCGATCCAACCCACCTACATAGTAATGGGGAAGGAGAGAGAGACGCGCGGCATGTCACGTTACTGAGCGCCGTAACGTGACATGCTGTATCATGTGAGTGAGAGGTACGGGGTCGTGTCGGTCCAGTTTCACTGCAATGCATGCTGCATTACCTCTTGCTGGTACCTCATGTTGTCCTTTGGCCCTCTACCATACAATGCTGTCGTATTTGTAATTCTCGCATTCACGAAAAATCGGTATCAACTATGTCGGCTTAAAAATTGTATCCAAATCTTTTCATAAATTTTTGTTGTTATTTCTTAATAACAAACATACAAACGATCACTTTTATAATATTTATTAGGACGAGGATATTATAAAAGTTTTTATGGTAGAACTGATCAAAGCTTCGCAGATTTTCAATATGGTGTAATTTTGGTATGAGAATAAAAAAGTCTATTTGAATTTTTTATTTCAATTCGACGAAATTAAATCTGAGTAAAGCCAGGGATCCGGCTAGTATGTATATAATTATATATTATAAAATATGCTATTTTATTGGTATTATTAAAAAATACTACTTACTATAAACTTGCGGTGCCTTTTCATGTGAAAGATAGTTTCGAAAATAATTAGACATTTCTTTTATTGCGCCCTTTATGGTAATCGTAAAAATGGAGGTCCATATAAACTAGCCAGAGCATGTCGAACAAAAGTACCCTTTGAAAATAGTGACCTTTTAATACAGTGTAAGGGGAAATACAGGCAGTTGGATACGGACGCCAAAATAACTACCGACGCCCATAGACATCCGCATAAAGTTTAAATAGGGTTGCTTTACCATTATCTTCTCTATCCCCATCGGCTACTTACGTACCGCACGAAACAAGACAGGTTTCACTTTACGCCGATACAAAATGCACAGTTTGGTAAGAGGTAGTGCCCTTGCATGCAGTCGAATTGGGCCGGCACGACCGGGGAGGTACCTCTCGCTTACACGAGACTGGCGTAAAGTGATAGCTGTGCTGTCGCGTTTCGTGCGGTGTGTAAGTAGCCGGTGGCCCATGGAGGTGGGAGGAGAAAGGAGGGCAGCGCATCTGTATAGCCTCTATGCGGATGTTTGTGGGCGTCGGTAGTCATGAAAATGGCCCCGGCTGCTCGTTTGCCCTCGTATAACATAAAAAAAAGGGAAGTTTACGATGCTATAAAGGACATACAGACACATATTTTTGTTAATATACATTTATGGCTAAAATCGTCACCCGTTAGTTCCCCTGCCAAAAACGTTATGTGGCCTTGAATACTAATATATATTGACCATTACAAACACTACCATTTGTTCTCCATACGTGTTTTTGGACAAATAAATATTTATGACCTCTTTAGATCGCAGTAGGGGTGAAATTGCGAGGGTCAAGACGAGGCGTAGGGGGGAGCGCGGTCATCTGAGGGATAGTGAGATAGTGCTCTGCCAAGCTGACTTGGACCGGTACGACCGGGGAGGTGCCTCTTTCGCATAATATCGACGTGAAGTGACAGCCGCATCGGAAAATATCTCGTATCACGAAAGTGTGGTAAGTGAATTTCTGCTGGCCCATGGAGGGAGAAGGAGGTGGTAGAAGGGAACCGCACGTCACAATTTTTAAAATGGGTGTTGACTTATTTTTGATGTACGAGTGTCGGTGATCGATTGGTGTGCAGAGCTAACCTACCCGCTTGGGGTATGCCGCGTTGATTACGTCGGAAGTCACAGGTTCGAATCCCGTTCAGGTCCTGCCTCTTGGACGTTTATATATTACGTATAGAAAAATATTAAACACAACAGAAAATGGGTACACCTGGAACACAAGTATTTTCGGTATTTAGCACAGTGCTCAGCTAACGTGGTGTAATATATATAGGGCCAAAGGCTTGTATATACTATATCACTAAAATTGTGCAATAACTCAATCAGTGCAGATATTTTCTAGTTTTCAAAGTATGGCAGCGCATCTGTATAGCCTCAACGCGGATGTCTATGGGCGTCAGTAGTCATGGCTCCGACTGCTCGATTGCACCTCTTATACCATTAAAAAAACATACAAACCAAATTAACATGTCTACCTACAATTATCAAAATATCTTCATAGCACAAACAATGCAGACCCCGGATATTAGCTAGTTAAATATGTAAGTGCGCCTCAATTGTGCGGGTACATAACGAAACGCCAGCGCAAGCCTAATTGAGTAATTACAATGCAATAAAAACAATTCCAAATTCAAACGGCGAAACGTCAATCGCGGATTTAATTTGATTGGACGATCTCCCCCGGGATGAGCCGACGATGCCCGAAATAGGGGAAATCATGGAAAATAAAATTTTTATTGCAACACACGTGCTAGCGACCAGTATACACCCGACCACCCTCCCCTGCTCGATAGACCAACAACGGGCGTTGATTCCGGGATGTGTGGCTCAAGTTATACTGGTCAATGTTGTAGGGTACGTGTGGTAACCAATCATGAGCCGATGTCACGATTGATTCGCATAGGGCGATTTGGCAATACCCCCTTGTATGGGGATGTTCGAATTTTTGTGTGGGATGTGGGTGGGCCCGTAAGTAGGTTTGGCAATAATCAATTCGAAATAAGCGCATTTTATTCCACATACCGCATCTAATAACTGGCCACGAATGTTATTCGAAGTTCAAAATTATATCTGCCCACTGTGTTTACTTTTTATAATAATTTGAAAATGGAATAGCATTCTTTCATACCAGTTATTAGATGATAAAATATATACATATACCCACATAATATTCAAATACATGGCTCGAATTCTAAACCTAACTAACAGATACAAAGTTTATGTTTCTCTAACCGTTAGTATACCAGTTATATTATTAACAGATGGTTTATCTAAATTGATTTGACATAACACACACGCTGATCGGCTACCATGTCACCTTAATCATGTCTCCCATCATATTTCCATACCGAACAATACCATGGCACAAATCCCAAACTCCTTGGCCACCAAATGTATTGAAAATCTATGAATATATTTGAATAAATGTATTAACATAAAAGTAATCAATCGAAATGTGAAATAAATTATTTCGTGGTTAACTCTTAGTTTCCCACGTTCCGTTTCGTATGCAAATATTCCAACATGGATTCCGATGTGAATTCGGAAGCAAAGATATTCAAATTTAGAACACAATGTTTCTTTTTAATCTGTGCTCGTAAGAACATCTGTCACAGGGAGTTGGCCCATGCGGCCTGTTTGTGCGTTTTATTTTTAAACATGTTTTATTTATTAAAATGACACTATTGAGATAAAACGAAAATTATGTGATGCTGTTCGATGGAGGACATACAAGTATGGAAAATTACTCTAATGATGGCAAACATGTTCTGCGTCTAAAAACATTGTACGACTAAATCCGATACTATTTATTAATAACAATTAAAACTTATTATTATTAAACACGGTATACTTTTTTTATCAAAATTAATATTTTTCGTGTAAGTAATTAATCTAATATATTAACAAAACATAAAAATATGTTTTTTAAGTTTTATATTATATCAGGCTAGGATTTAGTTAATTTAAAACTCTGTCGCTAAAATTCATCTCATTAAAGTTCTTTTGATTCTATTTTTAAAACCATTTATTTCATATATAATGACTTGCTTTTGAAACTCCCAAATAAGTAGTAATAATATTATCATAGCAAATATTGAGCTTACACAGTCGAAACTTTACTGCAATAAAAATAATTGTAAATAATTTTACATACAAAGTTTTAAAAATTAGATGATAATTTTAAATTTGGAAAACTATTTCCGAACGGCTGTCAAATCGGCGGCAAACGAACTCTGTAATGAAATATCATGGCGTAGCGACCAGCCATCTACAAGATAATTAGGAGGTCAAATAATACAATATACAACAGTACCGACTCGGCTCCGTGCGAGAAAAATTGATTCCAGTAAAGATAAAGAGATGAAGGTTTATTTGCATTATTATGATTACAGGTAAAGTCGTACAATCTAAAATATAAAATCAAAAGATATTTTGAGATAATTAGAACACACTAAATGTAATTTAACGCGATTTTCATACTTTTATTAGGTACTGGAACTTTACCTTAAATGGCATATTTGGCTAGATATTTTTATTGCAAAACCAAGCGAAATCGCGAGCAGAAACGAGTGTGTCATAAATAAAATTTAATTACGAGGCGAGCATTTAACGAATTATTAAATTCAAGAGTTTATAGCACACAGCAGATGGTTTAAAAAAAACTGATATGCAAATGTGAAGCTCTATCAAATAATAACCAAATATGTACGAAAACGGCAGATGTTAGTCAAAAAAGTATATCAATGGTGTTTTTTTCTACGATGACAATGATTTTTTAAGATGGCAAAAAACTTTACCCTAAATTCTTTTTTTTTTCAGATTAGAGTGCCTAGAAAAAAAAGCACGGGATCGAATTAACGGTATGCAAATATGATGTGAAGTCGTGCACGAAATATGGTATGAAAAACAGTAGAAGGGTTTGTATTGGGGTAACAACGCTGTAGTTTTTTCGTCAACGCTTGTAGGTTCGTTAAAAATAGCGTTTGTTTTCAAGTCGCGTTAGGGCGAGTCCATGTTGAATAAAAATTCTGACATCGGCGAAAGTAAAATTAAAATAAAAAAAATGCATGTAACTTTATATTAAATTGCGTTATTTTTTTGTTAAATATTTTTACTTTTATTTCAACTTATTATATAGAACTTAGTATATAGAAAATTCTATATAACTGTATAACAATTATTTTCATGGTTTTTTTTATGTAATGGAAGGAAAACAAGCAGTCGTTTCTCCTGGTGGAAAGAGACATCCGACGTCTATAACAAGATGTCAATGGTGCGTTGTCGACCGGCCGCGCCGGCTGGGATGTGATGCCTCGTGCGTTAAGCCTGGTTCGCATTGGTCGAGTAATTTAGTCTAGTAGAATATCGATTTAGTAGCTAAACTACTCGACTCGACCAAATGTCGTTCGCACCTTGAGCGAGTACAGTTCACAAGTAATTTGAGATCAGCAAGTTGAACAACGTAAAACGCAACGGTTATCATAATTATAAATAATATGCTTTTGTAATAAAATTAATTACCTACTAACCTGATGTTTTTTTATTTCCAATTTAATTTCTTTTTCTCCGGGTATAAGTATTTAATTCTTTTTCTAAATTTAAATATGTACTTTGTTTTATTTGTTTATTTTTATAAAGTGGCGACTTCATGTTCCATAAACATTCGCTTTCCAAATATTTGGAACTCGACACTTATAATTAGAGAGTATAATAATATTAATAGGTAAATAATAATTTATGAGATTAATAAAAACAAACTATGAATACTTTGACAGCTCTACTCTACCTTTGGACTCGTTACTCGACTAAATCGACGTGTTCGGACCTGTTCACCGGCGATCGAGTGAGCGCGGACGCATAGTGGGGGGTGCTCCGTGCTACTCGCCCGAAAAAATAGAGTGAAATCTATCGACTTGACTAAATTACTTGACTAATTACTCGACAAAATTTTTGGTGTTCAGACACGTGTAGCTACTAAATTACTCGCTACTGAACTAAACTACTCGACCAATGCGAACAAGGCTTGAGTGTGCCGGCTACCTCGCCCTCCAAATCGAAACACGACAATGACGGCATTATTTGTGACAGCTAGCTCCCCGGTCGTGCCGGTCGACTCCCTGCAACACTCCTCTGACTAAACTAAAAAAAAAACGGTTCAACTTGAAAAACGTGAATCAGCCTTATATCTTAATCATTTCTACTCACAAGGTTAGGTCATATTATAAATTTGTTTATATTTCTTTCACGTGTGCTAATATAATTTAAATCCATTCTCATATTTTTTTACAAACGCGCCAAAAGCCGAACTCCTTTTTTTGAAGAGATATTTTCTAGGTCAGTTCGTGTGAGCAAGCCCTTAGCAACACACGCTATTAATAATATTGAGTAATATTCGTTATGCACACACCTTTATTGTAGCGCTACACGGCTGGTCTATTGTTTCAAACGGCCATAATAAAGTTCTTTTATATGTCGAAAACAAAAGAGCGGCGGGACCCGGCGCTATATTGATTCCTGTGTTAACTACGCAAATGCTTTAATTAAATTCATCATTATCGTCGTGCGGTCCGTTACTGGGTCAATAATGATACTACGCTACGAATTGTCCGAAAAACATTTCACATTTGATAGCCTAGATTTTGAAAGAAATGTTAAAAAATTTGGATGATTTTGAAATGGTTCGTCGGAAGTCTTTTGATAATTATCGACACTGACATATCCGCACAATTATTATGCAGTCGAGTTGCCTGCCTTCCCTCCTTTACACTAAAAGCCACAGGAAAATCTAGCCTCGTGACATCCACTTTCATTACTTATAAACGGTATGTACCCAGTTAAGCTGCAATGCATGCAAACTTTAGCCAAGGTTGCCTACCTTGGCAATCTTCTTTTTTATTTTCCTCATCCAATTCTGTCTCTTCGAGTACCAGGAAGACATGAGCGGCGCGATACAATTACCTTATCAACATAACTGAGTATAAACGGCATTAAACGCGACGGTTGGCGATAGCTGTCTCTTTGCAGAATCATTTGAGCTAGAAATACCTCCCTAGCTGTTCTAGCTTACAGCATGGCACTACATCACTAAGCGAAACCAAACTTATTTTATTTTCCTCATTCTATACACCTTTGTTTCTTTGGGTACCAGGGAGCGTCGCGGTACAATTATCTTGTCAACATAATTGTGGCTGAACATAACACACGCAACGGCAAAGATGTCGCGATAGTATCACGTTGAAGTACCTCCCCAGCCGCGCCAATCCTAACTGTATTGCAGTGTGGCACTACCTCTTTCACCAAATTTAGTTTCTGCTATTTTTGTAGAAGTTAACAGATGCGTTATCCTTCTTCCTCCTATTTCCCACATGGATCCCGCATAAAACGCGACAGTACAGCTACTACTTTACGCCGGTATTGTTCAAGTGAGAGATGGCCTTGCCGGCCCAATTCGGCAACCACCTTATCAACAATTTTGTGACTCTTCAGAGAAAATCATAATAATTTACACTTATAGTTTCCCTGTCTGTCTCTTTACGCCGGTATTGTGTAAGATGCTGCATATGCATGCTGCATGGCACTACCTAACTTTATTTTTTTATTTTCCCCTTCCACTTCTGTCTCCTCGGCTACCAGGGCGACATGAGCCGTGTATAAATCTTGTCAGCGTTTGTAAATGTTGGACGAACGTAGATAGACCAGAGACATAGACTAAAGGCGAGCATAGCCTGTGAGTGGGAAGTATCTCCCCTGTAGCTTGAGATCAATTTAGCTACAATGCAGCAAGGCTAGCAAAGGTCGTCTCCTACCTGCCTAACTTTTATTTGTTTTATTTTCCTCATTCTATTAGGCTTCTGTCTCCGCGCCTACCAGGGCGACATGAGCCGCGTACAAATCTTGTCAGCGTTTGTATAATATGTTGGATGAACCTATACCATAGACCGGCATTAAACGGCATTAAAGGCGAGCATAGCCTTTGAGTGGCCAATATCTGCCCTCGCAGCATAGCACTACCTCTTACAGCAAAGGTCGCTTCCTACCAGCCTAACTTTATTTGTTTTATTTTCCTCATTCTATTACACTTCTGTCTCCGCAGCTACCAGGGCCACATGAGCGGCGTACAATTAACTTGTCACCGTAATTGTGTGTTGGCTGCCAGCTAACGGCACCAGGAAAAATAACTTGTGTGTGACTCAGTGGAATTCTGACTTAATAACATCTAACGCGGCCGGTGGTTCGCTCCTATTGGTTCTGTACTAGCGTGCGCCCGCGGTTGCGTCTATGGCTGATGTTTTACACCGTATTGATTAGTTTAGAAATTATATTTCAAACAAATCATAACAAGTACGTTGCTATAAGTAAATCGAGGTTCACATGTACATTATGTGTCTTAAGGGGATCAAGGTTGCCCCTTCTAATAGCTACCTAATTGAAAAATGAGACTATAGTTCTGTCATAACACGCGTATGGCCAGGCTGCGATGATGACGTATCAAAATATTTCTATTATCATTTTGGACCCTTCGAGGAAATAAGGTGAAAGAGACCAACGCGGTGCGGTCTCTGGATGTGCGTATGTTATGGCCGCTAACTTTAAAAAGTTTTCGACAGCTCGGTTGCAACTTCCTCCTTCTGACAGCCCAACATGCTATGAGTTCATTTGTTATAAAGCCGGTTCGACCAATTTCGGCACCCCATTCGGTAATGGTGGGGAGGGAGGAGCCGTCCCCTCCCTTGGTCCTAAAAATAGCGTAAATTGGTTACGTTCCCCAAACTATCCGGTGCATCTTCTTCCCATCTGCGGGAAAAGAGGGGGTCTGTCCCCCTATCGCAATCCCCAAGCCAGAAGAGTGTGTAGTGTTAAACCATCCTACCGACTTGTAAGAAGCCCCTCCGAAAAAAAAATAAAAAAAAAGTTTGCAACTTGAAGCTAATAAAAGAGGACTTTTAAGCAGTTTAAACGCCAGGTATATTTGCCATCCATAAGTCAAATTAGGCGCTTTAACTATGCTTTATACTAATATCCTAATTAAGAGAAGTGATATTATCTATTAGAGGCAGGGCGATTGGTGCATTGCAACCCATCTCGCTTACAAGGCCCGTTTTTCACTCCGCAATATGCAAATATCCTGTAAGCATTACACTGCCGTTGCACTTTGCACTCACTCCGGGCGAAGTGGAAGCTACCCGCGTTCGCGGTACGGCCGTGAATCACTGCACCGTTATTCCCTTTGTTCGGCTGCACTCATTTCAATACAATCGCGACTCACTGGCTTTCCGCGGAAAAAAATTACGCAGCAGTCTTTCATCATACTACTAACTAGCATAGATGTATAACTATGTATTGGTATGGATATATAACTATGCATATATCGTATCCGCTATTTATTCTCCGTGTATGTATATTGTGTAGGTTTTGCCGTCTCGTGGTCTAGTGGTAAGCGTGTTCAACCGCAGACGTGAGGTCCTGGGTTCGAATCCCGGTTTTTATAATGATACAAAGTATTTTATTTCATTCTAGATCGGAATCTACGCGTGAAAGGATAAAAAAACAGAGTTTCCCATTAACAATTTTAATAGGACAGTTTTTTTTTTTTTCAATTTTAACAAAATTTGAAAATATATAAAATTTTCGTAGGACAGTTGAGTTTTTGTCGTACATAGCAGATTAGAGTAGAGACAGTTTTTTGTTTCTTATTAGAATCTCATATCTCGTCCCACGGTAAATATTCTCATTGGGATTATTTTTTGCCAGTTTTAAAAATATGTTATGCCATCAACACGAAGATGAAGAAGAAAAATAGAAAATCTCTTGACCCTTCTCTTGAACCTCAACCAACGCAGCCTAAAGGCGCACTATGCTTATTTTATTGTTTAGTCTCCAAATTATTAAGCGTCTTTTGTGTTATGTTCAAATAAATGTTTTTCTTTCTTTCTTTTCCACACCTCCGCTAAATAATAACCGTTTCATATTTCGTCATTATTTCATCAGATCCAACAGTTTATCGAACAGTCATACGGTTATATAAATGTCAACCAC